>OZ035883.1:41298183-41509908 GCA_964034835.1 Muscina levida
CACACGACGAAAGAACTGTGACATCTTTTACAGCTGCCATGTCCCCAACAGACTTCGAAATCTAGACTCGCGGTTTAACCCTGTAAGAGATTGAATAACTACTATTCGCATCCGGCCGAAATATTTTCTCATTACGCTAATTTGTGTGTACGACCCGACTGAAGACAAAGACGATAACATTAAAGATACATTTTATGATCGCCTGGAGGTAATATTTTACCGCTTCCCTGACCACGACACTACAATTGCTTTGGGAGTTTTTAATGCTAAAATAGAATGAGAAGTTGTTCGTGGTTCAGCAGTCGGAAAATTAAATCTGCACAACGACGCCTCTGTTAACGCATTCAGAATGATTGGCTTCACGTCGGCAAGAAACACGATAGTAAGTGGAACCAGATTCCCGCATAAAAATACACACAACGGAACCTGGATATCCCATGATCAAAAGACAAGAAACTAGTTTGTTCACAATGGTATTCGATTGAAGGCATCTCTCAAGCGTTGTGGATGTGTCTGTTATGCGCGTTGCAAACATTGACTTAGATCATCACCTAGTTGCAACCAAGGTACGCACGAGATTAAGTAGTGCTAAAAACCTTCGTAACCAATCGTAAAGGAAGCCAGACATCACAAAGCTGCATACCACCGTTATAGCCAATGCCTACTCGAACCAAATTTTTCAATTACTTTCAACCAACCCAATTCTGATGTTCCCGACACATAGTTGCAGCATATTACGGATTCTATGACCACTGCCGCAACGACCTTACTTAAAACTTAAAAAACTTAATTTCCCTTTGCACCCCATAAACGAGGTATGGGATAGCTTCTCGCGTTGTTGTGAATTAACACGCTTTCTATTTTTAGATTCACAACTAACGGCACCTACTTGTTTATCGACGAATGCGAACGTCACTGTTTGAGAAGCTTTTACTAGACCGGTGCAAACATTTTCGTGAATAGCGAACGGTACAGGCAAATGATTCGGGTGTTTTTATACCCTCAAAAGTGTAACAAATAGAAGGAGTCACTTTAGACCCTAGGTTTCATGACTTTTTAAGTCGTTTGAGCCATGTCCGTCTGTCTGTCTGACTGGCTGTCCAACTCGTACGCACGATAACTTTCGAAAGCTGCACCCAAATGTTTTGAAATTTTGCACGAGTTAATATTTCCTTAAAACCACTTACGGTATTACAAAAGGACTACATGGCCCCGACCTTTCTGGCACCTCCCATAAAAATACATCATTCCGCCCACTTTAGAAATCGTGTCATAATATCAATACACCCAACGGGATCGTACCCAATTTCTGTATTAAGTAAAGCTATAACAGGATAAAGTTTTTGAGAAAGAAACTGGAAGTTTAGCCACGTCCCTTCTGGTACCTCCCATACAAATTAACATTTTCGCCCACTTTAGAAATCGAGTAGTAATATCAATATAACAGAAAATTTTATGTTTTACTGAGGGTGAGGGTATATGAAAGTCGGGTTACCCGACTGAAGTTTTCTTATTGGTTTATACATCCTGTCATTTGATGACCAAATTATCTCAAGAAGTGGACCTGTAAATTTGCCACCTCATTCGTGTGTGTCGGGTCTATGCTAATAAACCACAATATTAACTACTTTTACCACTGTTTTAGTGATATTTTTACCAGAAGGGGCATATCAGACCCATTTTTCGACGAGCTACAAGGTTAACATGTTCCACAAAAAATGTTCCTCGTACTATTTAAAGTAAAATTCCTAAGCACATTTTGAATGTAAGCATCACCTAGTTTCCTATGCCGTTTCATCTTAAGAATGTGCAAAGGGTATGATATGAATTCACTTACACAATCCTTTGAGATATATCAATTAAACCAATGCTTTATTCTCCCATTAAAATTATTTCATGTGTTCATAGTTGGAACACCCTTTATTCACTTACAATTCACTAAGGATAACAATGAGTTCAATAATAAATAACGACAACTAAATAACTTCGACTCGGGGATAATGGAAACAAATGTATTCATTTGCAGTTCTCTTTTGCTCTTTCTCTCCCTATGGTCTGAAGAGCAATCAGAACAACACAACCATGTTGACACTCATGGACATTGTTATGTAATTGAAAATTTAATTAAAAAGTTTACAGAGAAAAAACACAAAAGTAAAAGCAAATTTGAGAACAAACCCGAAATGTAATGACAGCCAATCATAACGATTTTGTATACAATATAGTACAATAATTACAGTTATTAGTAAAAGTTATAGATTTGTAAGATTTCACATTTCCAGTGTAGACGAGTATTGTAATTTGTGACATTTAGCTGTTTGGCTTAGACTCATAGTACTAATTAAAAAGTTTTAAGAAAAAATTAGCAAGCCAGAGAATTTTTGAGTTGATACAAACATACACAATGGCGTGTAATTGATTTTAATTATGGAAGATTAATAAGATAGATGGATGGTAAAATATAAAAATAAATAATTAGAACACCGAGTTGTATAAGTTTTATGAACCAAGACAGTTTTTTTAACATCATATTAATTATTCGGCAAATTTTTGATAAATTAAGAACTTTTAAGTCTTAATCATCTCAATTTTGTAACAAAGTAGTAGGCTCGGCAATTCTTCGCTATTGCATATTTGACGAAAATTACTTACTTACTACTTACTTAGCTGGCACTTCTTTGCAATGCCACTGGATTAAATACCGCACGTAGAAACATATTATAACCGCCTCCATTTTCTGCGCTTCTTCTCCAGTTAGTCACACCAAGTTCTTTAAGGTTCTCAGTAACCTGGTCTTTCAAACGGAGTCTTGGTCGCCCAATTCTGTGCCGTCTATCGAGTTCATTGTCGAAGACTTTTCGTCCATGCGTACAACATGACCTAGCTAATGCAACCGCTACACCTTAATGTGTCTGATCACGTCAATGTCGATGTGCAGCTCGTACAGCTCATGATTCATACGACGCCGATACTCTCCGTTAAAGATGATGGGCCCATATATTTTACGGAGTATTTTTCTCTCAAATACAGCCAGAACCTATTCATCCGCTTGTGTCAAAACCCAGGATTCTGAACCGTACATCAAGACTGGTAGAACCAGTATCTGGTATAGCTGGGTTTTTGTTCGTCGAGAGCGGCTCTGTGATTGAATCGCTTGCTTAGTCCGTAATGGCAGTTATAGGCAAGCAGGATTCTTCTCCGGATTTCGAGGCAGACATTACTTGTTTTGTTGATGGCGGAGTTTAGGTAGATAAAATTATCTACCACCTCGAAATTATAGTTGTCAACGTTCACGCAGTTTTCCAAACGAGTAGATTCTTTGTTCGTTGAAACTAATAACTTAGTTTTTCCTCGTGCACCATTAGACCCATTTTCGCTGTTTTCTTCTGTATACCCAGTTTTCGACGAAAAGATGGTGCGGGTCGATCTGTTTCTCCTGGGGCTTCTCTAGGATTTGCCGAAGTGTAAATATCTGGTCTGTTGTTGATTTACCAGGTCTAAAGCCACACTGATAAGGCTCGATCAGGTTGGATAACTCTGGCTTTAGTGTTTCACATAGCACACTCCACAGGACCTTATATCTGATGGCTAAAAGGCTGATACCGCGGTAGTTGGAGCACACGCTTGGATCCCCTTTTTTCAGGACAGGACATAATACGCTTAAATTCCAATCGTCGGGCATGCACTCTTTAAGCCAAACCGTGCGTAAGAGCTTATACATGCTCGTTATCAGATCCTCGCCACCGGATTTGAAGAGCTCTGCCGGAAGTCCGTCGGCACCGGCTGCTTTATTGTTTTTCAGCTGCGATATTGCTCTTTTTACCTCGGCTTGACTTGGTGGTGGGCAATCTAAGCCTTCATCGACAGTTGGCGCGATGCCTTCTGGAACCAGCAGTTGCTGGAAGTGTTCTCTCTATATATGCAGCACACTCTGCGTATCTGTGACCAGATTTCCATCCTTGTCCTTACAGGAGGGGATCCCATTAACGTAGCCTTTTGCTCTTATTTTCTGGTAAAATTTTCGAGCCTTACCTATATCCCTGTATCGCTCTATATACTCGGTCTCCCGTTACTTCATCTTACGAATTTTCGCATGAATTTACTGTCTCCTTGTGCCGTTCCCTAACAGCATGGTTTGCAATTGGTTGTAGCTTTGTCCTGTAAGCAGCATCCTGTTCCTCAGACGCTAGGCGGCATTCTTCATCGTACCAGGAGTCGTCTGAGCGCTGTTTTCCATTTCCTAGCAAAGTTGTTGCGGCGGTTGCCGTGGAATGCCACTGTGTACCGGGAACGTCAGAAGTAGAGGCAGAAGTAGAGGCGTGTTTTTCGCTTTGCTCAATCTTGTGCGCACGTTGGACAGGCAATGATACGAGCCAATATTAGCACCAAGGATCACACGCACGTCCATGACATAAATGCATCAATTACCACATGATCAATTTGATATTTGGTGTTTTAATCGGGGGATAGCCAAGTTGCCTTGTGGTTATCTTTGTGCTGGAAGCTGGTTCCACTCACTGTCATGTTCCTTTCCGCTGCGAAGCTAACCAGCCTAAAACCGTTGTCTGACGTGTCGGTATGCAGGCTGAATTTACCGATCGATGGACCAAGAACATCTTCCCTTCCTATTTTTGCATTTAATGTCCCAGAACAATTTTAACGTCGTGGACAGGACAGCGGTCGTATGTTTCCTCTAGGTTCTCGTAAAATGCTTCTTAATTCTCATCGTTTTTATCTTCCATCGGGGCATAAGCACAAATCAGCGTGATGTAGAAATATTTCACCTTAATGCGGATTGCGGCTATTCGATCCCTAACAGGATTGGATCACGAGAAAACATGTCTGAGTCTCTCGCCAACTACAAATCCACATCAAAATTCGTGCTTTTCGGCATGGTAGCTGTAATACTTACTTACTTACTTACTTACTTAAGTGGCCAATTACAATTTACGAAACGTAGTTCATAAATTTGAGGCCTGAAGTAATAAAGAATTCCACACGCTTCGGTCTTCTGCGTGTGTTCTCCAGTTAGTCCTACCAGATGATGGCACATCGCCTACCACTTGGTCCTTCCAACGGAGTTTGGGTCTCCCTGCTCTGCGCCGTCCTTCAGGTTCGCCTTCAAACACCTTTCTCGCTGGAGCATTTACATCCATCCTGGCAACATGTCCCAGCCATCGAAGTCGTTGGATTCTGACTCTTTTAGCTACGTCGATGTCGTGGTAAAGCTCATACAGCTCATGGTTCATCCGATGGCGAAACTGGCCTTCGACACAGATAGGTCCATATATTTTTCGGAGTACTTTTCTCTCGAATACTCCCAGGTTTTGTATGTCCGTTGTAGTAAGCACCCATGATTCGGCACCATACAACAGAACAGGTAAGATAAGCACCTGGTATAGCTGTTTCTTAGTATTCCGAGAGAAGGTGGTGTTACTAAAATGCTGCCGAAGTCCGTAGAAACATCTATTGGCTAGCACTATTCTCCGTTTAATTTCTTGGCTGACATTATTCATCTTGTTGACGGAAGATCCGAGGTAGGTAAATTCGTCGACTACCTCAAAACAATAATTGTCAACGTTCACGGTGCGTCCCCATCGAGAGGACTCTTTGTTCGTCGAAATCATTATTTTTGTTTTGTCCTCGTTGACCGCTAAACCCATTTTTGCTGACTCCTTTTCTAGCGATGAGAAAACTGCAGTAACATCCCGCAGATTTCGGCCAATGATATCTATATCATCGGCGTAGGCTAGTGGCATGTGGCTTTTGTGGAATATGGTGCCAGACATGTTGATACCAGCCTTTCTCATCACCTTCTCCATAACTATGTTAAATAGTGTACAGGACAGGCTATCGCCCTGCCTGAGACCTCTTTCCGTGTTGAATGGTTCAGACTGATCCTTACCAATCTTAACCGAGGATTTGGTGTTGTCTAAGGTACATTTGCAAAGTCGAATCAGCTTTGCAGGAATACCAAGCTCTGACATGGCCTCATATAGCCTATTCCTTATCGGAGAGTCGAAGGCAGCTTTGTAGTCGACAAAGAGGTGGTAGGTGTCGATCTGCTTTTCATGGGTTTTTTCCAGGATTTGTCGTAAGGTGAATATTTGATCCGTAGTAGATTTACCAGGTCTAAAGCCGCACTGATATGGTCCAATTAGTTTTTCTACAATTGGCTTTAGACGTTTACACAATATGCTTGAAAGGACCTTGTACGCAATTGGTAATAGGCTTATTCCACGGTAGTTCTTACATTCACTACGATCTCCTTTCTTGTATATGGGACATAACAGACTGAGACTCCAATCCCCGGGCATGCTCTCCTCTTGCCAGATGTTCTCCATGAGCTGATGCATGCTCCTAATCAGCTCCTCCCCGCCAGCCTTAAACAATTCAGCAGGGAGACCATCGGCTCCAGCAGCTTTGTTGTTTTTAAGGCGGGAAATGGCCATACGTATCTCGCTCTGGCTCGGAGGTGGACAGTTAATACCATCGTCATGGATTGGAGCGGGGTCTTCTGGAGTGGTGTCAGTATCCAGTAAATTTCTAAAGTGATCTCTCCATATCTTCAGAACGTTATCCGGGTCCGTCACTAGCTGACCATCGCAGTCCTTGCAGGAGGGCAACCCTGTTCCACGCATTCTCGCTTTCACTCTCTTGTAGAATTTTCGGGCTTCCCCTAGCTGTAATAGATGTTGCAATTTTTACGTCGCGAGCATCCTTGTCCTGTCCATCTCATCTCCTAGATGACAGTGATGGCAGCCTTATATTTTTTGAGGACATCCGCCACTCTGATAGTGGCGCCTTCTCTCTAGAGAGTCCGGACGTTCCAGGTGCATATCCCTAAATAATGGTCCTTATTTCGTTTGTGGGGGTCGTCAACATTTTGTCATGTTTTCATAGCCAGTAAAGGACCTGAAGGCGGGTGGCTAGCCCAACTATCACGGTTCGTCGCTCGCTATCTGCCGCTATTCATGATAAAAAATATCACGAACAACGTTTCCCAGGTGCCACCAGAAGGAGGTCGTGAGTCTGTATATGTCTATGGGTATCAAAGTTTATCTCTCTAGCTGTAAAAATAATTTTGGCACGCCCACTATGCCCATTGGGTACAATATTAAAATTTCGTCTGCATATTCAAATTTGCGTTGTCGAGTACTATCTTGTTATAACATGTTTTCTCTTTAGCTCTAAAAAAAATCTTGCCACGCCCACAATGCGCATTGGGTCCAAAATTAAAATTTCGTCTGCATATTCATATTCATGTTTCCGAGCACTATCTGTGTATTAAATGCTATCTCCCTAGCTCTAAAGAAAAGTTTTGCCACGCCCACTCCGCCCAATGATCCAAAATTTAATTTTCGTCTGCATATTCATAATCGTGTTGTTGAGTACTAATTGTGTACCAAATTTTATAAAAATACAATTTTGCCACGCCACCTCCGCCCACTGACCCAAAATTAAAATTTCGTCTGCCCATTCATATTCGTGTTGTTGAGTACTATTTGTGTATCAAATTTTATCTCTCTAGCTCTAAAAATAGTTTTGCCACGCCCACTCCGCCCATAGGGTTTAAAATATAAAAATATATAGCCTACGGTGATTTCCGTACAGTATACTAAATGCTTACCACAAACAAATAAACAAAGAGACAAACATTCACATTTATAATATACTAGTGTGCCCGGCAATGCTCCGCTATTGCATATTATTTAAAAAAAAAATGGGCGTAAAAGTGGGCGTGGTCGAAAAAAATGTACCCTATAAGTCATGCCAGAGTCCCAGTTAAATGCTGTGAAAATTTCAGGAAGATCGGTTCAGAGGTTTGGTCTCCTATAAGGTACAAACAAACAAATAAACAAACACACATTCCATTTTATATATATAGAAGTAGGGATTATGATTTAAGTTTTTTTTTATCAATACCTTATACATCGACTAAAATTAGTAGTTGCTTTAAAGATTACTTGTAAAATTCACCCATACCCATACCCATATGTAAGTATTGTGTTAACAATTGCATTGTCAACTTCTTAACAACTACTTTGTGTCCATAATGCACACACACTGCATCTTCGCATGTTCTTTACAACTCTTCTTAATTTCTCTCGACCAGACGTCAGGAATTGCTGTAAGACATCACTAGCAATCATCAACTCGATCCGTCTTGTTGAACTGCAATAGTACCAACTCATATGTCAGAATAGTGCCAGCCACCTACAAGTAGAAAAAAACAGCAGGACCAATAACATACACAGACACACATAAGGGTAACAAAAAACGAAACCTTGCAACTAAAGAAAAATGAAAACACAAAACAAAAAAGAACTCACAATATTGAGTTTTAAAGTAAAGATTTTTTTTTTTTTGGTTTCCACACTCTCTTTTTCTTGTGTGGCTAAAATTTACTGTGTGTAGTAAAATGACATTCGAAAGCTTGCTGCTTTTTTTTTTGCATGTGGTATATCCACTTCCAAATGTCAAGAAGTTAAAAACAAAGCTCTTGTCGTTGTACATGTGAAAGCGTGTGGGTATTGGGTATAAAGGGAATTTGCAACACTCACACACACACACACACTTGAACATGTATTCAGTTTTACTTACCGACAACACCATACTTCGTGTCAAATGAAAGAATTTCATGCCAGACAACGCAATACAATCCGCATTAACTTCCGCAGAAAAACGTTTAAGCTGTTTGTTTTTTACATTTTAAAGAGCGTAGAGGGTAGATTGAAATCAAATAAGAGCATATAAATCACTTAAGTATAAAATAATGTATATACTTGAGTATATAATTTAATGTATTTCTCTAGATGTTTTAAAGAAATGTGAGAGAATTAAAAAATTGCTAATGATATAATGAGGTTTTTTACGGTAGTAATAAAACAGTGGCATTGAATGCTTAAGGACATGTTTATATAAAACCCTTAATTTTATAAAACTTACAATAATTAAGATATTAACAAATTACAAAATATTATTGCTGTTATATCACAGAGTGCTCTTCCACATTTCCAATTGAAATTTGAAAAGTCCTTATGAAAATTTAAAAACATTTGAATATCAGTTCAAATATTCTCCATTTCGAAACACATTCACAATTTCAATACTCCATGTGAAATTTAAAACGTAACGCAATTGCATCTAGCAAGATAATTATATTCGGCTATGCCGAAGCTCAGATACACCTCTTCTTATTATTTGGCAACAGCAACAACAATTTTTCAATCAGTAGCCGCAAGTAGGAAAGAACTCTACGCCCTTCTGTTTTTTCAGATCCGTATGTAGGGACCGGCCGTCACATGATGGTTAGAACACGCGACTGCCATGCGGGAGATCACAGGTTCAACTTCTGGCTCCAGTCATCTTATAAGAAAAAAATGTCTTTCATTGTCGGCTCCCCTCGAATGTTGTCGACAGCCACTTCGCAGTATCAGTGTCGAGTCAATCGACATGTCTAGTTAGAGTTTCTCAAACAGTGATGTTCGCATTCGTCGATAAACAAGTAGGTGCCGTTAGTTATGAATCTAAAAATAGAAAGCGTTTTAATTCACAACAACGCGAGAAGCTATCCCATACCTCATTAATGGGTTGTTTATCACACCAAGCTTAGATAGCAGCTCTTTATCTTGGACCATTCATAAAAGTTTAGGCCGCCCCAAACTTATTTGTGTATTGTAATCGTTATTCACTTGCGAATAACCAGAAGATCCGCAATCATCTTACAACGTCCGATTGATCACTTGGTTTCCGGGCAATGCCACTGTGATAGCAACCTAAATGGCATCCTACCACCGATGCGTCTTAGTGCGTAGGTAACAGGAGTTACTGAAGCGATAGACGGGACAGCGATGCACACAACGATAGAACTGTGACATCTTTTATGGCTGTCATGCAGAAAGACACGATTTTGAATGTATTTCCATCAGAGCTCGCAAAATATGCTCAACCAAATTTTACTGCGCGGTCTGCTCACTTAAAAGACCGAAACAGTGTCTGAACAGCAACCATTTTTTCTTTTTGTTCGTGTATTTGCTCTCAGGTTTCGGGTTGAACGTAAGACATAAATCGGTATCTTACTGACCGCTTGATACATTTCATTTTCATTTTTCATTTTATTTGTTTCAGTCTATGGAAATACATTTTCCTTACAGACTATGACTAAATTAAAAAACATAACATAAATACTTATATTATAAACAAGTATATTAAATTTCAAGTTACTTAAGATAAGCACTAAGAAATAATTTAAAGCAATCTTTTGTAATGCAAAATTCAATACATTGTTGAAACTCTTTTTGTTGACTTAAGTTGATTTTATTTAATAAAGAAAAAGCACGGGTTAACGGACTGTTGAGAGCATAATTAGTATGATGGTTTGGAATATTAAAAATATTAATAAATCTTAAATTTCTCGGAGGAACATAAAATGGAATCAATGAAAGCAGTTCAGGACAATCAATAGAATTATTTATTAAATCAAAAATTAACAGAGTAGATTGAAATTTTCTCCGATACTCCAAACTTTGCAAACCTAGCAACAAACATTTTGACATGTAAGGCGTAGGCTCAACAAAGCTAAACGATCTGAGAGCAAATTTAACAAACTTTTTTTGAACTCGTTCAATACGAGAGATATGAGTGCTACAATGTGGACTCCAAACCACTGACGCATATTCTAATTTAGATCTTACAAACGCTGTGTATACTAACTTTAGAGTATAAGGGTCCGAAAATTCGGAACTATTTCGTCTAAGAAATGCAAGCATTTTGTACGCTTTTGGAATAATGTAATCAATATGCGGAATAAAAGACATATATGAATCAAACATTACACCAAGATCAAGTGTGGAATGAATTTTTTCCAAACTATGATTGCCAATTTTAAAATGGCACTGAATTGGATTTAGGGATCTGAAAAACGAAATATGAAAACATTTTGAAAGATTTAAATGGAGATTATTATTATTACACCATTCAAGCAAATTGTTCAAGTCAGATTGTAGATGTAAAACATCACCTACAGAATCTACTTTGTAAAATATTTTTAAATCATCAGCGTACAAAAGAAACTTCGACTTCATAAAACAAGTCGCAATGTCGTTAATAAATAAATTAAAAAGCAATGGCCCTAATATACTACCTTGAGGCACACCCGAAGTTTGTGCATATGGCCTCGAATCATATTTACCAATTCTGACTTTACAAACTCTACCCTTTAAGTAAGACTTTATCCATAAAAGGAAAGTCGAATGCAGACCCAATTGTTGCAACTTTGACAAAAGAATGCTGTGCGACAACTTATCAAATGCTTTTGAGAAGTCAGTGTAAATTGACTCAACTTGGCCACCCTTTTCTAAAGTGGTTAAGACATACTCACTGAATACAATTAAATTCGTCGTAGTGGATCTTCCAGAAAAAAATCCATGTTGATTTGGCGAAATCAAGGCTTTAGTAAGAAAAAACAATTTTTTGAAAATAATATGCTCGAAGACTTTTGACACACATGATAACTTGGATATTGGTCTATAACAGGTTACATCATCTCTTCGTCCACTTTTTAAGACAGGTGTTATTAATGCCGATTTCCAGCATTCAATAAAAATACCTTCCCTAAGAGATAAATTGAATATATACGTTAATGGAAAAGCCATAGTAGCAGCACATTTTTTTAAGAAGTGAGCACACAAACCGTCAATGTCGGGCTTGAAACCATTTTTGGTGCCTATTATCGCACTTAAAACATCATCTTCGGAAATTGCCATATGACCAACATTTAGAGAAGAGCAAGAGTCAGCTGATGAAGAAAAATTATCATTAGCTGGATCAAAATTAGATTTAAAAAAATCAGCAAACATATTAACGACATCATCATAAGATTTAGAAACTCTGCCATTATACATAACTGTAGATGGGATATCTAAAGACTGCTTTTTTGATTTAATAAAAGTCCAAAATGATTTTGGATTATTTTTAATTTCACGTTCCTTACTGAGAATGAATTGCTGATAAAGAAATTTATTTAGACAATTAAATTCTCGTTGATAAAAAATAAAATTAGCAGGAGAAATTGGCAGTAAACACTCGCACACTGTGAAATTACAATCATACGGAACGAATACAAGATCCAAAAAACGATTTAAACGGTTAGCAATGTGATTAATTTGTACTAGGTTTAAACTCAACAAAGTATCAATGCAAGCAATTTCATGCTCTCTGTTGACATTACTTGGCGATAAATGAGAATCAAGATCAAATTTGGACCACAAAACATCTTTAAGATTAAAATCACCCATAACACAGATGCGAGAGTTTAATGCCAAGTTATCACTCAGCAAAGAAATATTTGAGATATGCTTAAAATAAATACTATCTGGACTACCCGGAGGTATATAAGATACACATAACAATAAAACAATATTTTCACCAGAAATTGATAAAATAAGTTGATCCAACAAACCATAATTATCATCAATTGTGCACAGCGTTGACTTAAATCGGCTACTAACAGCAACTAAGACTCCGCCACCACGAGAACACCCAGTAAGATCAGCATTTCTATCCTTACGATAGACATTAAAAAGATGAGTATCGAAAAATTCAGCATCATAAAAATCTGCATTTAGCCATGATTCCACCAACACAATGACATCAAATTCACATTGTGACGAAAAATCAAAAACATTTTTTGATTTGGTACGCATACCTGACAAATTTTGGTAATAAATTTTTAGACCATTATTTGTACTAGCTAACGCCGCTCTTCTACTACAGCTCTCCTTTGAAAATTTACAAAGGGACGAACCCTGATGTCCGTAGGCCAAAGCTCAGGGCTAGTAACATCTTTATAAAAACATGGGGTTACACCCAATTTGAAATTAACTCGTTTCAAATTATCAATATTAGCATCTTTCTTCACAAGCTTGTAACACTCCAGATGGTGTTTGCCAATTTCCGAATTTCTTTCAATATATGCCATAATTTGTTCCGCCGAGACAGTCGGTTTAAAAGAAGAAATGTGGATCCACTTCTTTTGGACAACCACATCAAGATCAGTAGCAGCCGCATTTACTCCGTAAACTACAGGCCCCTTCTTACGCCTACGCCTCTGCACGCTAACCCAATCAGACTCATTTCTCAATGGTTGCATGTTAGCTTCAAACACGTTGGCTTCACTCGCGACAGCATCAGACCCAAGTGTGTGCACTGATGTGACGGACGAAGCAGCAGACAAAAACGGTTGATTATTAGTTGTTGTTGATGTTTCAGCTACAGCTTGGGCATTTGAGTTAAGATCTGCAAGAACAACGTTGCGTTCTGCAACAACATTTGCACGACGGCGCGAAACATTAGTTTTCTCATTTCGCGGTTTATCTTTCGGTTTCTCAAAGTTTTTCGACATGTCATTGAACTGCTGTCGTAACTCTAGCAGCTCTTTGCTCACAGAAGAGTTTATCGTCTGCTTAAGCTCTCTTATCTCATTAGACAAAGCAGCGATGTGTGAGATTAAGTTAGATGTTACACTTAAACAATCATTGCAATTGAAAACAATGTTGGAATTGTTAAATGCTTCACACCATTTATCCTCAATTTTAGCACAAATAAAGTGGTGTTTTGCTCTGCATAAGTGGCAGACAATATACTTAGATTTTAAGGATTTCAAACACTTCGCGCAAAGAGTGTTTGGTGGAAGATCCATAACGACAACCGCACAGTTTGGCAAGCAGAGACTGACTGATACAAACAGAACCTTCCGTCGCTCAGCTACTGAGAATCAGTAAGTGAGCAAAGCAAGCAAAGTGTCCGCACAAAAGGTCCAAGATGTATCAACTATAAGATGGTGGCATCATTACAACAACAGCACAACATCTACAACAAATTCATGTTTTCGAGTCATAAGCTGTCAAAATTTGGGCAGCAAATATATGCATTTGACAGCTTATGACACACTAAAAAAAATTTATGCTCAAATCAGCTGACATGTTAACACCACCTTATAATTGATACATCTTGAAAAGGTCTTTATTTTTATTGTTGCATTGCATTATGTTGTTGACTTAAAAATTTCGTCATATGCTTTAAAGAGTTGAGAAGAAGAAAAGGGGAAAGGGGGATCATTAGTGTGCAAATGTGTATGCGTACGTTTGCCTATCCACACGCGCAACACACATACATGCTCAAAATAACGTTCTCGAGTAAACCCATGAGCCGATCTAGTGAATAGAAATGCTCGTCGGTTGAACAAAGAGCAAGCCAAAGAAGAACGAAGTTTAAGGGTTTTTTCGCGACAGTTTCGCATCGTGTCAGTGGATGAGTGGTTTTTTCTGACAACAAGAACAAGAGAGACCAATTATTGCGAGATCTGATTTTCATAGTCAGCAAGAGACTTCGACATCTGGTCACGCGGTTTAACCCTGTAAGTGACCGAATAGCCACTATCAGCATCAGGACGAAATATTTATACCCTTAGGTTGGATGGTACATATCATTCATGACCTAAAAGTGTAAGACATAGAAACAGTCACTTTAGACCCTAGGTTACTTTAAACCAAATTCAATGCATGAATTTTTAAATCGTTTGAGCCATGTCCATCTGTCCGGCTGTCTATCTGGTGCGCACGATAACTTTCATAAAACGCACCCAACGGGATCGTACCCAAATTCTGTACTTAGTAAAGCTATAACAGGATAAAGTTTTGGAAAAAAAATTGGAAACCTAGCCACGTCGCTTCTGTTACTTCCCACACAAATGTAACATTCCGCCCACTTTAGAAATTGAGTAAAAATATCAATACATCTAACGCGATCGTGCCAAATTCTGTGTTTAGTAAAGTTATAACAGGATAACATATTGGAGAAAACATTTTTAATCTAGCCACACACCTTCTGGTACCTACCATACAAATGTACCACTCCGCAGACTTTAGAAATCGAATAATAATATCAATATAATAGAAAATTTTTTGTTTTACTGAGGGTGAGGGTATATGTTTGTCGGGTTTCCCTGCTAAGGCTCTCTAACTGTTTTTTTAAGTCATTTGAGCCATGTCCGTCCGTCTGGATGTCCGGCTGGTACGCACGATAACTTTCGAAAAACACAAACAAATGTTTTGAAACTTTGCACCATTTAATATTTACATAGAGACGCCCCTTCTGGTACCTACCATACAAATTTATCATGCCGCCCACTTTTTAAATCGAGTAGTAACATCAATACAGTCGCCACGATCATGCCCAAATTCTCTTTTTAGTAAATTTATAACAGGATAAAGTATTGGACAAACAATTGTTAGTCTAGCCACGCTCTATCTGGTACCTCCCATACCCATCTGGTATCGCCCACTTTAGAAATCGAGTACTAATATCAATACACCCAACGCGATCCTGTCCAAATTCTGTATTTAGTAAAGCTTTCTGCTAAAGCTTAAAGTTTTAGAGAAAAAAATGGAAATTTAGCCATGCCTCTTCTGGTACCTCCCATACCCATCTGGTATCGCCCACTTTAGAAATCGATTAATGTTATTAATAGATTCAAAAAGGTCGTGCCTAAATTCTGTATTTAGCAAAGCTGCAATGGGATAAAGTTTTGGGGGAAAAAAATGGAAGTCTAGCCACGCCCTTTTTAGAATTTAAATTATAATATAAAAACACCCATTGGGTTAGGGTATTTATCAGTCAATTAACCTTACTGAAATTTCTGTAGTGGTTTTACATTACGCCGATTTGTGTGCATCCCCCGACGGTAAACAAAGACGAGGACATTAGAGATGCAGCCTATTAGTGCCGTAAGAAAATATATGACCGCTGCCCTGCCCATGGCATTAAAATTGTTCTGGACGATTTTAATACAAAAATAGGAAGAGGAAGATGCTCTTGGTCCAGCAGTCGGAAAATTCGGTCTGCACAACAACACCTCCACTACAGGATTCCGACTGGTTATCTTCGCATTGGCTAGAAACATGATAGTGAGTGGAACCAGATTCCCGCATAAAGATATGCTCTAGGCAACCTGATCATTAGCCATGTCTCAAGCGTTATGGATGTGCGTGTGCAGCGAGGTCCAAATATAGACTAGGATCACTACCTAGTTGCAAAAAAAACGCTCGACATCGCAAGGCTGCATAACACCGATATAGCAAATGCCTACTATACTGTTTCAATTATTGCAAACAAACGCCACTAATTCTGATGTTCCTGACACACTGGGGCAAATATTGTGCATGCTATGACCACGGATCACCAGTTGCAGCCAAGTTACGCACACGATTAAGTAGTGCTAAAAAACGCTCGTAACCAAACGCAAAGGAAGCTAGACAATTCAGATGGAAAAGGCGTCTATGGGGGAAAAGAAACTTAAAAAAAAATTAATTTTCATGAAGGAGGTATTGGATAGCTTCTCGCGTTGTTGTGAATTAACACGCTTTCTATTTTTAGATTTACAACTAACGGCACCTACTTGTTTATCGACGAATGCGAACGTCACTGTTTTGAGAAGCTCTTACAAGACACGCCGATTGACTTGACACTTAATACTGCGAAGTTGCTGTCAACAACATTCGAGGGGACCCAACAATGAAAGAACAATTTTTTAAGATGACTGGAGCAAGGTTTGAACCTGCGATCTCCCGCATGGTAGTCGCGTGTTCTAACCACTATGCCACGGCCGGTCCAAAAAAAAAAGAGCCAGGAAATTACATGGGTAGAGGTGAAGCCTGAAAGTTTAACCAAAAGGTACAAAGCAAAGGTTTTGGAACAGGGACTCCCACCTGTAAGGACAGTGACGGAAATCTGGTCACGGATACTCAGGCTGCGCTGTAAGTATGGAGGGAATACTTTCGATCCCTAATCGTTCCCGAAGGTAGCATAGGTGACGAAATCACACCAATCATCGACGACAGAGTCCACCATCGAGCCAAAACGAGATCAGCACGGCATGGCTTGAAAATATAAAAACTGCGGGAACCGATGGATTGCCAACAGAGCTTTTTAAGGCTGGCAGTGGTGAGCTGGCAATATGCAAATACACGGCTAAAGGAATATATGCCAAACTTTCTTGGAATCTAAGTGTTATATGTATGTACTGTGCTTAAGAAAGGCGTTCCAAGTAAGTGTACCAACTATCGCAGGATCAGACTTTTACCCATCGCGTTTAAAAAGCAAAAACATTCCCTTACCTCATACAAATAACTAAATTTAAATTTATTTTGTATAAATTTAATTGATTTCAACGATTTCATGATACAAAAAGAGAAGCTCAGAATTATTCACTAAATTAAACACTAATCTCCTTCAATATATTTGCATATGTTGCTCTTTCAAAAACTGTCCATATATTATATTCATTCACAACTCCCCCCACACTCTCTTTGATGTCATTCCAGCAATATCATCAATATGCATTTGCTGCCTGGTTGCAGCCACAACATTTACAAAAAAAAAAAAATGTTTATCTTTTCCCAAATGTCTACTCAGTCAATCAATTTCAGGCAATATATGTTTGCAATGCCAAAAGCTATTTGAATTTGCTAACCTTTCGAAAGTTTGAATGTGAAAATAAATAAAAATTTAAAACTTCCACTGAAAAGGCCATCAGCGATAAAAGGCTAACTTTAATGTTTGGCCAAATAAACCCATAAGAAGAATTCTTCGGAATCTTTTAAGCACTTGAGAGAGTTAAATGTTAATATTTCAATGGCTTAAGTAAATATTGTAAAGTTGTTTATGTTAAATACACCGTAGCTTTAAAATGAGATGCCAAATAACAATGAACAAATAAATAAATATACATGTGATACAGTGGGTTGGTTGCGTATGAGTGAAGGCGATAGTGAGAATAACATAAGTGGCGTATAAGTGATGGCAATTTTAAATTAAAATATATTGGACAAACTTATAGACATGTTAAACATTTAATGTGTTCTCATAGTTTGGTTAAAAATTATGTCGATTATTGTAAATAGTGCTTATTTGATGGGGGTTCTATGAAATGATACAAGATTATAGATTTTCTGCTTATAAGACAGGCTGTAGTGATTACTCATAAAACCCAAGGTGACATTTCTTTATAACCAAACAGACTTCATTTATATTACAACTATATTTGGTTTATAAACACTCAAGCCGGAGAATATTAATCAGGTAGCGTGGTGACGCCTAGAAACGTACTTTTGACATCCGTCAGAGCACGGCTAACTGTTAGAGGCGAAACTTAAAACCCAGCCACGTCGGCTCAGAGTGAGCGGTACACTGATCTTGAACTATTGTAATGAAAAGAAGTTAGAAAATAATAAAACGGACCCCCTAAATGTTGACGTGATTTAAGGATATGCACCTGGAATATTAGAACACTGTATAGACCAGGTGCTTTCATCCAACTGCTTTACATGATATCAGGTGGACGGGATACGGGTGGTCGCGCATGAAGGTGTGCGGCATCTACTATAGTGACCATGCGGACAAGCACGAGTTTGGATATGGATTTGTGGTTGGCAAGAGATTGCGGCATCTAGTCACGCGGTGCAACACGGTGAGTGAACGTTTATCCACCATTAGAGTCAACACAAAGTTTTTCCACATAACACTCATATGTGCCCATGCTTCTACAGAAGAAAAAAGCGTTGAGGACAAAGACGAGTTCTACGAGAGCCTAGAAAATGTATATGAACGTAGTCCCAGCCATGACGTCAAAATTGTACTAGGCGATTTTAATGCTAAAATAGGCAGAGAGACCGCATTTGAGTCTACCATCGGAAAATTTAGTCTGCACACCGAAACGTCGAACAACGGTATCAGACTGATTGATTTCTCTGCGCCAGGAGTAATGGTACTCAGCATCACTAGATTTTAGAAATATTCATAAGGCAACATGGTTATCTCCAAATCAATTGACGAGGAATTAGATAGATCACGTGGTAGTCGATGGAAGGCACGCATCGAGTGTTCTGGACGTACGAGGACGTACGATCTGGACGTACGATCTGGCGTGCGAACATCGACTCCGATCACTACCTTACCGCAGTTAAGGTGCGCACAACGATAAGCATGGGAAAAACGTACATAATGAGGCACAACGAAAGCTGGACATCGTCAAACTGCGGACCACAGAGGTAGCGGACGCCTACTCCAACCATCTAACTCAACTGTTAAGGAATGCTCTAACCTCTGATAATATTACCTCGCCGTGGGCATCCATAGAACGGACTGCGTGAAGCGTACTTGGGTACTCGTCTCAAGAAGATGTCTGGATGCCTGGACGGATGCTGCATACGAAACAGCTGCCAATGGCAACGCGAGCTGTTCGTGAACGTCATAGGGAGAAAAGAAGAGCGGCAACTCGTCTTTTTAGACCGAAAAAGAAGTAGCTGAAGAAGAGACAGGATGAGTGCACAAAATTGCTCCGAAGTAGAGGGGAAGCACAAAAATTCTACCAGAGAGTTAAGGCGGGAATACGTGGAACAGGGTTGTCATCCTGCAAGGACAGCGCGGTCCTATAGCCAGCTGGTGACGGACCCGGATAACGTTCTGAAGATATGGAGGGAACATTTCAGGAATCTACCTGATACGGACACCACTCCATACGACCCCGCTCCAATTCATGTTATTAACTGTCCACCTCCGAGCCAGGGCGAGATACGTGTGGCAGTATCCCGCCTTAAAAACAATAAAGCGGCTTCGGCCGATGGTCTCCCGACTGAATTGTTTATGACAGGGGGAGGAGCTGATTAGGGGCATGCATTACCTCATGGAGAACATCTGGCAAGAGGAGAGCATGCCCGGGGATTGTATTCTCAGTTTGTTATGTCCCACATACAAGAAAGGAGATCGTACTGAAAGTAAGAACTACCGTGGAATAAGACTATTACCAATTGCGTACAAAATCCTTTCGAGCATATTGTGTGAACGTCTAAAGCCAATTGTAGAAAAACTAATTGGACCTTATCAGTGTGGCTTTAGACCTGGTAAATCTACAATGGATCAAATATTAATCTTACGACAAATCCTGGAAAAATACTCATGAAAAGCAAATCGACACTTACCACCTCTTTGTTAACTAAAAAGCTGCCTACGACTCTCCATGTCTAAGGCAGGTCTCAGGCAGGGCGATAGCTTGTCCTGTACCCTATTTACTATAGTTATGGAGAAGGTGATGAGAAAGGCTGGTGTCAGCATGTCTGGCACCATATTCCACAAGAGCCACATGCCACTAGCCTATGCCGATGATATAGACATCATTGGCCGAAATCTGCGGGAAGTTACTGCAGTTTTCTCATCACTAGAAAAGGAGTCGGCAAAAAATGGGCTTAGCGGTCAACGAGGTCAAAACAAAAATAATGATTTCCACGAACAAAGAGTCCTCTCGATGGGGACGAACCCTCAAGCAGATCGACACCTACCACCTCTTTGTTAACTAAAAAGCTGCCTACGACTCTCCATGTCTAAGGCAGGTCTCAGGCAGGGCGATAGCTTGTCCTGTACACTATTTACTATAGTTATGGAGAAGGTGAAGAGAGAGGCTGGTGCCAACATGTCTGGCAAAAAATTCCACCAGACCCACATGCCACTAGCCTGTGCCGATGATATAGACATCATTGGCCGAAATCTGCGGGAAGTTACTGCAGTTTTCTCATCACTAGAAAAGGAGTCGGCAAAAATGTGTTTAGCGGTCAACGAGGACAAAACAAAAATAATGATTTCGACGAACAAAGAGTCCTCTTGATTGGGACGCACCGTGAACGCTGACAATTATTGTTTTGAGGTAGTCGATGAGTATACCTACCTCGGATCTTCCGTCAACAAGAAAAATAATGTCAGCCATGAAATTAAGCGGAGAATAGTGCTAGCCAATAGATGTTTTTACGGCTGCACCAGGTTTTAATTTTACCCGTTCTGTTGTATGCTGCCGAATCGTGGGTGCTTGCGACAATGGACATACAAAACCTCTTTGTATTCGAGAGAAAAGTACTCCGAAAATATATGGACCTATCTGTGTCGACGGCGAGTTTCGCCATCGGATGAACCATGAGCTGTATGAGCTTTACCACGACATCGACGTAGCTAAAAGAGTCAGAATTCAACGACTAAGGCGAGCCTAAAGGACGACGCAGAGCAGGGCGGCCCAAACTTCGTTGGAAGGACCAAGTGGAGAACGCACGCAGAAGACTGAAGCGTATGCAATTCTTTAATAATTCAGGTCTCTAATTTATGAACCAAGTTCGTAAGTTTTAATGGCCCACTTAAGTATACGGGACCGGCCGTGGCATAGTGGTTAGAACACGCGACTACCATGCGGGAGATCGCAGGTTCAAACCTGGCTACAGTCATCTTAAAAAAAAAAACAAAAATTGTTCTTTCATTGTCGGCTCCCCTCGAATGTTGCTGACAGCAACTTCGAAGTATTAAGTGTCGAGTTAATCGGCGTTTCTAGTAAGAGCTTCTCAAACAGTGATGTTCGCATTCGTCGATAAACAAGTAGGTGCAGTTATTTGTGAATCTTAAAATAGAAAGCGTATTAATTCACAACAACGCGAGATGCTATCCCATACCTCATTCATGGGGTGCAAAGGGAAATTAATTTTGTTTTTTTACTTAAGTATGTAAGTAAGTAATCTAGGAGTTAACCTATATTTTTTTTTCTTTGAAAATTTACCCCCTTGTAACTGTCAGGATTCGTCATCCTAGCTGACGTAAATTGTTCTTAACATAAAAACAAAACTACTTCATTAATATTTGAGCATTAATAAAACTCGTATTACATTCCTCTTACATCATATCTCTGTAATCAACATAACCCATACGTGTAAAATGCACGACGACTTTATGGATGACACTTATGTCGGCTAATGAATTATTGATGATTGCAAAGAAGAAACATTGCCACAAATCAATTGCACATTAATGTCCTATTCATATAAAATAAAATGGCTAATAAAAATCGTATTTTCTAATCGAACAAACCCATTGAAAGCAGGCCTATAAATATGTTGTTTGTGTCATCTTGAGGCGCCATCAAGGTTTATAATAAATCAAGGACACACACATTCTAGCACACATGTAACCATTCTGGTAAGTCGTTACAATACTCATAAGCTAACTCATAAGCCATTAAACACATTGTTTACTAGATATCACACATATGTATGACATCTGTGTCGTATAAGTGGCGTATGAGTAATATCAATTTTACCTTAACCTCCAATTAATACTCATGTCGTGTTTGTTCGACTAATGGCTATACTTAATAATTTTCTGACTATTGGTTATATAAGACACTCCTATTTATTGAAATTGTCTATAGGCTATGCCTATGTTGTCTATGCAAATCACACGTAATTGATTTTTAATGAAACCATACATATGTACGTCAAGTTATTTTCGTTTGACAAATTGTCCCCATTGTTGTGTCACATTGTTTGCTTAACTAAACAATTTAATCATCGGCCAAAAAGTTCGTATATTTAATAACAACATTATATATGTGCATGCGCATATGTATGTGTACACGTTTAACCCTCTTGACAAGGCAACAATTGAAATTACTCATTCGCCAGCGTTGGCGTAGACGTACATAGTTGACATCACGTGCCTGCACGAGCATGTAGTATAGCGTTTTTTGGGGGTATCACTGATAATGACTTGACTGTAAGTGTAGAGAGAGGCACGTATGAGTTATGAGAATATTTCACATACGTTCATACTTGTATGCTTGTATTGTAATAAGGTATTTGTGTAATTGTAATTTATAGAAATTATTTACAACTGAAGTAGGGTGAATGGGATGGGATTCGAAGGGGATTGAGGCACTTGGGCGTTAAGCAATCGGGGTAAATAGAAAAGGATTTTAAAATTGTTGACGTCAAAACTTATAAAGTTTTGTAATGTTAAGTTTATAATCTAAATTAAATTTAAATCCGCAAATGCTTCGCAATTGCATGTTAGGATTGCTCACTTAAAAGGCTAAGTTTAAGCGTCGATCTTGTACGCTCTATAAACAATTTGTTACCCCAAGTCACTTATTAATCTGTACAAACTAACAACGGATCACTAAACGAAATTAAAAAATCCGCCCGAATACAAATACTACCTCATATTGTCCTAATAAAATTTTTCCAACATTTTTCCTTCTGTCCACCGATTGGAAATAAAATGTTCACTTTAATATTCCCGCTGACTGAAAATTAATACTATGTCGGTATATTCATATCTACATTTCCGAGTACTACCATGGTTCATTTACACTACTGACATCATTGTCAGTATTTCGCTTTAAAATGTGTCAGCATCGTGTAAATGAGGTTGGTTTGTCAGAATTTACCGATATACTTTTCTATGACGACTTACTGCCAAAATTTTTCAGAAAACAAACTGACGCAATGTAAATAGTCCTTTACTGATACAACTCTGAAAAATATGTTGTCGAAAGTGTCAGCAAATTAAATTTGGACCAGTAGGCGGAGTGGGCGTGGCAAAACATAATTTTAAAGCTAGAGAGATAAAATTTGATAAACAGACAGTACTTGGCAACACGAATATACATATGCTGACGGAATTTTAATTTTGGCCCAGTGGGCGGAGTGGGCGTGGTAAAACATATTTTTAGAGCTAGGGACATACAATTTTATACACATACTAGTGGGCCCGGCAATGCTTTGCTATTGCATATCTCGTTATATTGGAATACAGAGAGTTATTTAAAAAAAAATTTTAAAGGTTTTCCCATGGACGTACGCAGGTATCTTAAAAGAGTACACAAAGTTGTTTATCATCGATTGATAATATATTATTTTTTACTTCTTGTAAGCGCGGAATACCTTGTGTTATCGAAAATTGCCATTTTCACCCCCTAAATGTAGAAAAATCCAAACAATGTGTAGCCTATGATACTCGCGGGGTTATTCGGAAGATTCCCTGAAAATTTCATCAAAATCGGTCCAGCCGTTTTCGAGTCCATACGTTACATATATACACACATCCTGTTTTATATATAAAGATAGTATTCAATAACATGATTATGAATATGAATAAGCAGCAGAGCTCCCAAAATATGCTCAACCAAATTTTACTGCGCGGTCTGCTCACTTAAAAGATCGAAACAAATGAGACGGAATCGCTCAGTGTCTGAACAGCAACCATTTTTACGTTTTGTTCGTGTTCTTGCTCTCAGGTTTCGGGTTGAACGTAAGACATGTATCGGTCTCTTACTGACCGCTCGATACGAACAGAACCTTCCGTCGTTCAGCAACTGAGAATCAGTAAGTGAGCAAAGCAAGCAAAGTGTCCGCACAAAGGTCTTTATTTTTATTGTTGTTTTGCATTACGTTGTTGATTTAAAAATTTCGTCATATTCTTTAAAAGGAGAGAAGAAGAAAAGGGGAAAGGGGGAACATTAGTGTGCAAATGTGTATGCGCACGTTTGCCTATCCACACGCGCAACACACATACATGTTCAAAAGACCGTTTGACGAGTTTTTACGAAGTAAAGGGCCTCGAGCCGATCTAGTGAATAGAAATGCTCGTCGGTTGAGCAAAGAGCAAGCCAAAGAAGAACGAAGTTTAAGGGTTTTTTCGCGACAGTTTCGCATCGTGTCTCTGACAACAAGAACAAGAGAGACCAATTATTGCGAGCTCTGATAAGCAGACGAAATTTAAATTTTGAATCCGTGGGCCGAGTAGGCGTGGCAAAACTGTATTTTAGCCACAAAATGATAAAATTTGACACCCAGATAGCAAACGGCAACACTAATATGAAAATGCTGCCAACATTTTAATTTTGGATCATTGAGGGAAGGGGGCGTGGCAATACTGTAATTTAGTCCTAGTGAGATAAAATTTGGTACACAGATAGTACTCGGCAACAAAAATATGAATGTGCAAACGAAATTTAAATGTTGGATCAGTAGGCAGAGTGGGCGTGGAAAACCTGTATTTTTGCCCTAGAGAGACACAATTTGACACCCAGGTAGTACACGCCAACACTAATATAAATATGCAGACGAAATATTACTTTTGGATCATTAGGGGAAGAGGGCGTGGCAATACTGTATTTTAGTTCTAGAGAGATAAAATTCAATACACAAATAGTATTCGTCTGTCTGTCCGGCTGGTACACACGATAACTTTCGAAAGACGCAACCAAATGTTAATATTTCCCCAAAACTACTTGCGGTATTGCAAATGGGCGACATGGCCCCGCCCCTTCTGGTACCTTCCATACAAATGTACAATTCCGTACACTTTTGAAATCGAGTAATAATATCAAAACACCCAACGGGATCGTACCCAAATTCTGAACTTAGTAAAGCTATAACAAGATAAAATTTTGGAAAAAACAAGTTGGAAGTCTAGCCACGCCCCTTCTGGTACCTCCCATACAAAAGTACCTTTCCGCCCACTTTAGAGATGGAGTAATAACATCAATAAATCTAACGCGACCGCACCCAAGTTTTTTATTGAGTAAAACCTTAGCAGGATACAGTTTTGGAGAATAAAACTGGAAGTCTAGCCACGCCCCATCTGGTACCTCCCATACACATCTGGTAACTCCCATTTTAGAAATCGATTACTATTATTAATAGACCAAACGAGATCGTGCCCAAATTTTGTATTTAGTAAAGTTCTAGCAGGATAAAGTTTTGGAAAAAAAAAATCTGAAAGCCTAGACACGCCCTTTCTGGTAACTCCCATACAAATGTACCACTCCGCCCACTTTAGAGATGGAGTAATAATATTAATAAGCTCGATACGATCTTCCCCAAATTCTGTATTTTGTTAAGTAATAACAGGATAAAGTTTTGAAGAAAAAATTTTAAGTCTAGACACGCCCCATATGGTACCTCCCATACAAATGTACCACTCCGCCCACTTTAGAAATCGATTAATAATATCAATAAATCTAACGCGATGATACCCACATTCTATATTAAGTAAAGATATAACAGGATTAAGCTTTTGACAAAAAATTGGAAGTCTAGCCACGCCCCTTCTTGTACATGCCATACAAATGTACCACTCCGCCCACTTTAAAGATTAATTAATTATTAATTAATATAATTAAAAGATCGTGGGCAAATTCTGTATTTAGTAAAGTTTAAGCAGGGTAAAGTTTTGGAGAAAAAAAACTGAAAGTGTTGCCACGCCCCTTCAGGTACCTCCCATACAAATGTACCACTCCGCCTACTTTAGAGATGGAGTAATAATATCAATACACTCGACACTACCGTGCGCTAATTCTGAATTTTGTAAAGCTATAACAGGACAAAGTTTTGAAGAAAAAACTGGAAGTCTAGCCACACCCCTTTTGGTTCCTCCCATATAAATTTACAACTCCGCCCACTTTAGAAATCGACTAATAATATCAATAGAATAGAAAATTTATTGTTTTACTGATGTTAAGGATATATGTAAGTCGGGTTTCCTGACTGAAACTCTCTTACTAGTTTTAGTTAAGAATCGATTAACTTAAATTGCTCAAGACTGGGTGATGGCATTTATCAGTCAGCTTATCTGACTGAAATTTTTCTACTGGTTTATCTAAGTATTTTTATTTTTCATCAAAAAATACTGTTATTTGATTTTTTTCTTCAATTCATAATACGTTTAAATTTTATTTGCTGACACTTTTGACAACATGTTTTTCAGAGTTGTGTCAGTAAAGTTAAAGGACTAATTACATTGCGTCAGTTTGTATTATCAAAAATTTTGGCAATAATTCGGCAGAAAAAAGTTTGTCGGTAAATTCTGACAAAACAACCTGATTTACACGATGCTGACACATTTTGAAGGGAAATACTGACAATGATATCAGTAGTGTAAATGAGCCTTTATTGTACTCGGCTATGCAGGCCGGCAGGAATATGAAGGTAAAGATTTTAATACAGTAGGGAAATTAGGAAAAATGTTTTTAGGACTATATAAGGTAATATTTGTATACTGATAGTACTTCGCGCTATAGATATGAATTTGCAGACGGATGTTTTAATATCGGTTAGTGAGACGTGGTAAGTTTGAGTAAGTAGTAACTGTGGGTAACGAATTGTTTACAGAGCGTACAAGAACAACGCTTAAGTTAACCGTTTAAGTAGGCGTGTCAAACATATTATAAGTATTCGTCAAGTAAGCAATAGCGTAGCATTGCCGGGTCCACTAGTAACATTATAAAATATTTCAAAATTTGCATGTGTTAGGAGAAGGAGACAATTTTGCCTTGCTGCAAGGACACATTCCCCTTTCAATGCCGTTCACTTGTTTTCCGTAAATTCAGTCTGCTATTAAGATTTGTTCTAAAATATAACTGTAGGAAATATACCAAAAATGTTCCACAAAAATTTTTTATACTTCATTTGTTAAGAATCAAGGGATTTGTTCACTTTCAATGTCTTTGATTTTTTTTGTATTTTAACATAACTGTTGGGGAGATCACAAGTTCAACTCCTGCCTCCATTCATCTTAAAAAATAAAAAAAATTCTTACATTGTCGGCTGCCCTCGAATGTTATCGACAGCAACTTCGCAGCATTAGTGTCGAGTCAATCGGCGTGTCTAGTAAGAGCTTCTCAAACAGTGACGTTTGCATTTGTCGATAAACATGCCGTTAGTTGTGAATCTAAAAATAGAAAGCGTGTTAATTCACAACAACGCGAGAAGCCTTCCCATACCTCATTCATGGGGTGTAAAGGGAAATTAAGTAAGTTTGTGTTGGGTGTTACATAGGAAAATATAATGCCTGAATTTCTATCAAAATTTGACGAAATATTTTCACATAAGTCATTGGTATAAGGGAGGAAACTATGTTGCTATTAAAATATTCATAATTTTAGTTTACCGGAAACAGAAACATTCTTCAATTTTGAAGAATACAATATCCTCCAACTTTGACATATCCTATCCTTTCACATATCCTTAGATAACATAACTCTAACACATTTCATTAAATTTCCCAAACACTTAGTATAATTGTTATTTAATTTAAACGTGTAATTCAATATAAATTCCTTTTGTAATTAATTACACAAATTTAATTAATTTTGTACAACCACTCAATATCCCAAGCACTAGTTCAGTGACCCAACAACCTAATCAGCTAACATATATAAGCTTTAAGTCGACGTCATCTTAGGTCAGTACTTGAATTTCAAGAGCATTTACATTACTAAGCTGAAATAAAATCCTGGAGATAAATTACGTAGACACATCGTAAATCAAATATGTCTACGTGATGCCTATGTATTTATGTGCAACATATATTAATCTTTGAGTAGATACAACAATAATATTGGCATTGAATAGCTTTCACCACTGATACTTTCAGCATATTGTATACTTTACTTAAACAATCGAAAGCCATTTTATTGCATTTAAATATCACGTCTTAATTAAATAGCAATTTAATATAAATTCCCATTACAATTAAGTGCTTAAGAACCAAACCCGAAGTAAAAGGTTAAATGGCAAAACCCGAATGTCTGTTTTGTAATTTGTTTTACATTTTGAGCTATGAACTGAAATAAACAGAAGCAGTATTAAATTAAATTTTAATCAAACCCATTATAGAAGAGGGGTTCAGTAAACACAAACAACCATGATACTTTTATCAGAAAGCACACACGCAGTTCACTTTATGAAACAGAGCTTTATTATTACTTATTAAATATTTAATATTTATTAGCAAGAAGGATAGGGATGCTGTCATTGACATCACCCTGACACATAGCGATACTTCTATTGTTAGGGATTAAAGGGTCTCTGGGGTTTACTTCTTTTCAGAACAGTAAAAAAAAACTTAATTTCCCTTTACACCCCATGAATAAGGTATGGGATAGCTTTTCGCGTTGTTGTCAATTAACACGCTTTCTATTTTAGATTTACAACAAATGGCACCTACTTGTTTATCGACGAACGCGAATGTCACTCTTTGAGAAACATTTACTAGACATGCCGACTGACTCGATACTTATACTGCGAAGTTGCTGTCGACAACATCTAGGGGGCCGGCAATGAAAGAAAAATGTAGATGACTGGAGCAGGGAATCGAACCACGGATCTAGCGCATGCTAGTCGTGTGTTCTAACCACTATACCACGGCCGGTCCAGAACATAGTTGCATCATTTTCACTGTGGATGTGGGGGAAGGAATATCAAAATGAATATAGGAATTCGCTGACAGCTAATTTACCGAAGTTCCTTGACCTAATTGCTACTGCAATAAACTCTCTTGGAGGAATCTGCGGTACAATAGATGAGAACAACAGGAAAGTGAATGCCCTAACTACAGCTATTACCCTTTTCTTTGCTGAGTTTTGCTCGCCCACTTATCATGGCAAGAGATAGCAGCTGTGGTGGAAAAAGCAACCACTGCTTAAAGCTAACAGAAGGCTTTTCAACAAAGTGAAGTGGTCTCGATTAGAGAAGCACCTAAATGCTTGTAGGAGTTATGAAAGAGAAATTAAAAAGACAAAAGAGATCTACGAGGAAATAATATTGTAAATCCCGATTCAGAGGAGTTCTATCTAAGGATCCAGATGGATATTGGGCAGTGCCCAGCGCCGACACAATAGAGGTTCTAATAATGGGTTTTCCAATGAGAGGTGTTATTGTGAATGACCCGCTATTTCAGTAGCTGTCACTTTTGAAGCTGTTATTCTTTAACATTTGATAAGTAGAAACTACGCCATTACTAAAAGTGGAACGATACACGCTTCAACAATGCATTAAAATTCACTACAAAAATGGTGAAAAACTTGCTGTCACAGCTCGCAAAACTAAAGCATTTTTTGGTCGTCGTGAAGCTCCTTGT
The DNA here is from genome assembly GCA_964034835.1 of Muscina levida. Taxonomy (NCBI): domain Eukaryota; kingdom Metazoa; phylum Arthropoda; class Insecta; order Diptera; family Muscidae; genus Muscina; species Muscina levida. Next base: position 41,327,974 of record OZ035883.1, read on the forward strand.
CGGACCGCAATACAGAATTTGATGGAAAAATTCGAGCTGTTGGGACAAGTTAGTGATGTGAAGAATAAAACCCGTACATGTCGCTCTAGAACAACTGAGAATATTGCTGCTGTAGTCAAAAGTGTTGAAGAAAACCCAGGTTTGTCCATTTCCTCGTCGTTCTTTGGAATTGGGCATTCGACAAACGCCATTACACCGTATTAAGCACAAAGACTTGGGTCTTAAGGCTTATAAAGTTCAGTTAACACAAGAACTCAAGCCGGCCGATCATCAACAAGGTCGTGTCTTTGCTGATTGGGTCCTTAAAATACATGAAAATGATCCGGAATTCCACCTCAGTGGCTACGTCAACAAGCAAAAATGTCGCATCTGGGGCTCGGAAAACCCAATAGTTATTGCTGAAAAGCTTCTCCATCCTCAACGTGTAACTGTTTGGTGCGGTTTTTGGTTCGGCGGGGTCATTGTCCAAAATTACTTTTTCGAAAATGAGGTTGGATCAATAGTTACGGTGAATGGATTGCGCTATCGAGAGATGGATGATTAATGATTTTTTATGGCCGGAGTTGGATCGTATTGATCTGGACTTTTAACAAGACGGCACTACGTACTACACAAGCAACGAAACCATTGATATTTTACGGAAAAAGTTTCCATACCGTGTTATCTCTCGAAGAGATGATCACAATTGGCCACCGAGATGTTGTGATTTAACACCTTGCGACTTTTTCCTTGGGGACCACGTGAAAGATAAGGTAGACGCCAACAGTCCAGCGTCGTTTCAAGACTTTAAAAATAAAATTCGTGAGACTATCGAGGACATAGGGCAGCCACTTTTCGATTTGGTTATGAAAAATTTCATAAAAAGGATATGGTCCTGTAAGCGTGCCCTTGATGGCCATTTGGCTGATGTTGTTTTGGAAAATACCCCAGCGACAGGTTTCTCTCGTCGGAAGAAGAAGAAAAAAAAACTCACTTTCGAGAATGTGCAGACGAAATCGTTTAATGTGTGTAAAAATTCAGAGAACGTGCAGACTTGGCGGACAAAATTCTGAATAGTGTGCAGAAAAACTCGGTCTTATATCTAAAGACATTTATGACGATATCGTTTATTTTCGGCAAATTTTCGGATGAAATGTAAGATAAATATCTGATGTCGGACCTTTTGGTTTGCTGGGAAAATCCAGAATTTTGGCACTATCGCGTTAGGTGTATTGATATTATTACCCGATTTCTAAAGTGGGCGTAATGCTACATTTGTGTGGGAGGAACCAAAAGGTCGTAGGTATAATGAATATACCCTTAACTTCGTTGTGGCTCAATCAGGCATAAATGGCTCAGCCAATTTCAATGAAATTTGGAAGACAGTTAGTGTACTATATGGAAATTACCGTAGGCTAAAACTTTTTTTAATTTTTGAGCCTACGGACGTGGCAAAACTTTTTTAGAGCAATTGGGATAACATTTTATACACAGATAGAACTCGGAAACACGAGTATAAATATGACGACGAAATTTTAATTCTAGACCAGTGGGCGGAGTGGGCGTGGCAAAAGATATTTTTAAAGCTAGGGAGGTAAAATTTGGTACACAGATAGTACACGGATACACGAATATGAGTATGCAGACGAATTTTTAATTTTGGACCAGTGGGCGTCGAAAACCATTTTTTTAGAAGTAGAGAGATACAATTTGATACACAGATAGTGCTCAGCAACATGAATATGAATATGCGGACGGAATTTTAATGTTGGATCAGTGGGCGGAGTGGGACCGGCCGTGGCATAGTGGTTGGAACACGCGACTACCATGCGGGAGATCGCAGGTTCAAACCTGGCTCCAGTCATCTTAAAAGAAAATAAAATTAATATAATTTTCTTTCATTGTCGGCTCCCCTCGAATGTTGTTGACAGCAACTTCGCAGTATTAAGCGTCGATTCAATCGTCGTGTCTAGTAAGAGCTTCTCAAACAGTGACGTTCGCATTCGTCGATAAACAAGTAGGTGCCGTAAGTTGTGAATCTAAAAATAGAAAGCGTGTTAATTCACAACAACGCGAGAAGCTATCCCATACCTCATTCATGGGGTGCAAAGGGAAATTAAGTTTTTAAGTTTTCAGTGGGCGGAGTGGGCGTGGCAAAACATATTTTTAGAGCTAGGAAGATAAAATTTGGTACACAGATAGTACTCGGCTACATGAATATCAATATGCAGACGAAATTTTAATTTTTGGTCACTGGGCATAGTGTGCGTGACCAAACTGTATTTTAGCCCCAGAGAGATAAAATTTGGTACAAAAATAGTACTCGACAACACGAATATGAATATGTAGACGAAATTTTAATTTTGGATTAGTGTGCGGATGGGGTGTGACAAAACTACACTTACGCTCTAGAGAGATGCAGACGAAATATTAATTTTGGATCATTGTGGGAAGGGGGCGTGGCAATACTGTATTTTAGTTCAGAGAGCTAAAATTTGATACACAAATAGTATTCGACAACACGAATATTAATATGCAAACTAAATTTAAATCTGGATCGGTGGGCGTAGAAGGCGTGACCACTCTATATTTTAATCCCAGGGAGATACAAATTGGGACACAGATAGAATTCGGCACTTCAGGTTCAAATTTGCAGACGAAAATTTTATTTTCAGTCAGTAGCCGAAGAGGGCGTGGCAAAACTGTATTTTAGCCCTGGGACAATAATGTTTGACACACAGATTATATTTTTAATATTATACCAAAAAGTACAATTTATTTTATTATAAAGTACATTTATTGTACAAAAAAGTACAATTTATTGTATCAAAAAAATCATTTATTGTACTTAAAAGTACAATTTATTGTACTAAAAAGTACATTGATTGCACAAAAAAGTGATTTTATTTTATTTACTTTTTGTATTGAAAAGTACTTTTATTGTACACAAAAAGAACAATTAATTGCACAGAGTACAGTTATTGTACCAAAAAGTACTTTAAATATACTAATAAGTACTTTTATTGTACCAAAAAGTTTTTTAATTGTGCCAAAACTTTTTTAACTGTATCAAAAATTATTTTTATTTTTATCAAAAAGTACTGTTGTTGAAGCAAAAAGCAAGGACTAGAAGAGTTATTTCTTAAATTCATAATAGTTTTAAATTTAATTTGCTGACACTTTTGACAACATATTTTTCAGAGTTGTGTCAGTAAAGTTTAAGGACTATTAACATTGCGTCAGTTTGCTGTATCAACAATTTTGGTAATAAGTCGTCAGAAAAAGGTATGTCAGTAAATTCTGACAAAACAATCTCATTTGCTGACACATTTTAAAAGGAAATACTGACAATGATGTCAGTAGTGTAAATGAACCTTTGTAGTACTCCGCAATGCAGACATTAATATACCGACATAATAATTATTTTTGACCGCCGGGAATGTGATGGTAAACATTTTATTTCCGATCGGTGTGCGGAAGGGATAGTGTTTTTAGGACTATATAAGTTAAGATAGATAGATAGGGCGCTAAAGATATGAATTTGCAGACGAATGTTATTATATCGGCCAGTGAGACGTTGTTAGTTTTATCAGGTTAAGGAGTAACTTGAGGTAACGAATTGTTTACAGAGCGTACAAGAACGACGCTTAAGCTTAGCCCTTTAAGTAGGCGTGTCAAACATATTAAAAGTATTCGTCAAGTAAGCAATAGCGAAGCATTGCCGGGTCCACTAGTTTAAAATAAAAAAAAAAGTTGTAAGTGAATGACCAATTTATTTCCTGCCTAAATTCACAGACAATTTTCGTATCAATGGGGCTAATGTAAACCATTTACATAGTAACGTGAGTGTAATTTACAAACTTTGATATTGCTATTTCCCAGGGCCGATCGCGATGGTAAGAACATGCGACTGTCACCTACATTTTTTCATCGGCGACCCCATCGATATTGTCGACAATAACTTTGGCAGTAGTGAAGAGTGGTGTTACGGCCACACAAAGTCGATAAGTTCTCCCATATCTTATGTATGTATGTGATGTAAAGGGAAAATAATTGGGGAATTAGCCCCAAAATCGTGAACTGGTTATACGAATCAGTTATTACACCCATCTTATTCTACGGATCGGTAGTCTGGTGGCCGGCCTTAGATAGAGCGTCCCAAAGGCTGAAATTCGAATGCATTATAACACTGGTGGCAATCATGATAACAGGGGCACTTAGAACTACTCCAACTAAGGCACTAAAGCTTTGCCAAAATTCTGAACCTAATCAATGTGAGCTGCCACATGGATTACATCATACCAGAACCTGTCTTCGATCGGGATTTTATAAGGAAAATCCCGGATAGGTCCTACTATGATTTAGGGAGGATGTCATCCTAATTTTCACGGACAGTTCGAAATTAAAGAAAAGAGCGGTCTGTGGAATCTTTTCGGAGGAGTTGAATTTGCAACTATTGGTGAGAATACCAGATCACTGTAGCATAGTTATGGCCGAAATAGCGGTCTTTAGAATAGCCGTAGACAAAATGCAGTATCGTGGGATATTGGGCGGAAATATTCATATTCTTACTGATAGTAAAGCGTCTATCAGATCCCTGGAGAATGTGTACACGACTTAGAGAAATGTTCGAGAGTGTCGGTCGTCTTTCGAGGAGATAGCGAGACATTCGACGAATACCCTCGCATGGGTTCCAGGACTTGGGACATATAATGGTAACTAAAGGCCGACACGTTGGCAAGGGCCGCCACAACCGAAAACTCAGGCGAAGTTTACGGCCTCATTGGGATCCCTCTCACAAGGAGGAAACAGCTCATTGAGAGGAAACTGAACTTCATTGCTAAGAAGAGATGGGCCAAACAAATTTGGTCTACAATGTATATACAGAGGCCACGATTTGTGCTTAACTTGTCCAGAGCCCACCTGAGGAACATCATAGCTGTAATAAGCGGTCACTGGCCGGTTGGTAAACATGCAAAGAGGTTGAAACTACCCTACAACGATTTTTATAAAATCTGCAATGATGTGGAAGAAGAGGAGACCACGGAGCATCTTCTATGTCACTGCCCTGCTTTTGGTGACCTGAGATATGAAAAGCTTGGTCATCGGACACTTCAAGATAATACCTGTCTCTCAGTAGGTGATTTGCGAAACTTTCAAGCCTTCATCAGAGCAACGAAATGGCTTGATAATTTTAAAATGGTATCACAACGCGACTCTTACTAGGACCGTGTTGAACGTGGCTGCCGAATTAACCTAAACTTACATAAGATATTATAAAATCGCATTTAGCATAAGACCTTTGACTGAGATAGAAATGGAACATATTCGCTTTTAGTATAAGATCTTTCCAGTGGTAAATCAAACGAAGTACGCATTTAGTAATCCATGACATCAGTATGACATTCTAAATTAGGATCTAAGCTTAGAATATAATGCGTGTGTAATGTATAAAATATCGTCGACTCATTATAACTCCGATTAAAATGGCACCTACTGACATCGTCACTTACTTCGTAAACAAGCTTGATATCAAGCTCGCATAAAACTTCGCTTATAATGTAATTGCAACCGATATGGGACTTACTGACATCTTCCCTTACTTTGTAAGCAAAAGCGCACCGATTAAACGGCTTATGACACTCCCGTGTAAATGTAAGGCGGAACATAAGCGAGAGAATCACCACTGATTGCTACTAAATATAGCTGACATCGGCAATTACGTAAGAGTATTTTTACCGCTGGTTTTAGAGGAAAGAATATACCTTCTTCCCCGCCTAGATGACAGTTACGAAAGCAGCCCTTCCAAGAAACATTCTTGAAAAAAGGCACAGTGGAATGAGAGCAGTATTTCTGCTTGTAAAAAAGTTTGCTGTGAGAAATTATTCCAACTTTATTTCTTTGGAAAGTTAAACGAAATACCCAACTACCTTTGGGTTACCTTTAAACCCCTCTATCCTATACATTCATTTTCTGAGAACACAGATTGGTCAACAAAATACAATTCCCTTCGAATTTTCTCCATCAAACAATAACATAAATCGTATTTGATTACCAAATCAATTTACAACTTTACAATCTAATGTAAATTCCCATTACAATTACTGGTTGGTGAACCGCTGGGTTATGGTCAGACCAATAACTAACTAACTTAACTAAGGTCAAGTGATTTTTCCCCCAATTTTGTTCTTCAGCGGTTATACTATCAAGCGTAAGCAAAGAGTTCAAAATCAATTTAAAATTGAATAGAATATTAATCAGCCCCCCTTCACACTACAAAAAAGGTAAGCAAATAGCAAATTGACAAAGTGTCGGCAACAAAGCCACACTTGAGAGCACAGTCTCCCACAAAAGGCCTCAACCGTAAAATAGACTATTAACAAATGGCTAAATGATATTTTATTCATGGCTGTGTATTATGGTATCTATTGAATTGTTGTTTGCTGGTTAAGGTTATTTTTGCCAGCACCTCAAGATTGATACTCACCTCAGAGCACCAATACTCCCGTCTGACACTGCGAAATATGACCAAAGGACGTTTTGACTCCTCGTGAATTTCCGCTGCGTATAGAGCCAACACAAAGGTGCGTCCCAAAAGGAATATCAATGAATACCAAAAATACAGGGTGTGAGAAACCGAAGGTTTTTTTCTATACAAAAGAAGTATGAAAATTGAAAACGAAAACGAGAAAAATAGAGAAACAAACAAAATTGCTATTAAATTGAATTTTCCAAAAGTTAATAACCCAACACAGCGTAAAAGGCGTTAGCTGTGTGGATTGTTTACATAACCCCTTTTGCTAAACTTACTGTAAACTTTTTAAAATTTTATTACATATAAAATAAAGATTATTGGACAGACACAAAAGGGTTGCCACCGCTATCGTATCATCGACGGCCTCACATAAATGGCACAGCATACGATAATTCTTGCGTCGTTCTATCCAAAATTCACATGTCGTTGGCTGCATTGACATTTTAAAAGAGAAACCTTTAAATATATGAAAACCTTGTGAGAGTATCTCACATACACACATGTCATACCTTTGTCAAATGTTTCCGCATATATTCATTGAGTTGGCGAAATTTTGCCGACAATGCCACACACAGGCACATGACAAACACATCGTTAAAACTCCAGGCAAATGTTGATAGAATATTTAAAACTTTGCCCAATACGCCCATGATGTTGGTGTATTCAAAGAAATAGAAAAATTGGTTAAAATTCGAAAACAGAAAACTTTCCAGGGGCTCATTGTCAAAACGTGGGCAACGGCTGACATAGTAGATGATGGATAGCATGCTAAGTATATGTTCGCCTTCGCACAGAGTGGGGGGCGTGGTGGAGGAAGGGAAGAAAAGCAATAAGAAGACATAGATCAGCAGGTTTTAAAGTATATTGAAAAAATTTCATTTAGCTAAGTTGATTGAATAAAAATTTGGTAATATTCGACGAGCTAACAAAATTTGTAAAATCTATCGAAACAACAATTTTTCGACTAACGCACATTTACCAACTTCAACATAGATAGTGTAAGAGCGTCTGTTCGTAAAATAACGTGAGTCTCTAGTAAAAAGTGGCCTAGTGTCTTAGTGGCCGGCCGTGGCATAGTGGTTGGAACACGCGACTATCATGCGGGAGATCACAGGTTCAACTCCTGGCTCTAGTCATCTTAAAAAAAAATTCTTTCATTGTCGGCTCCCCTCGAATGTTGTCGACAGCAACTTCGCAGTGTTAGTGTCGAGTCACTCGGCATGTCTAGTATGAGCTTCTCAAACAGTGACGTTCGCTTTCGTTGATAAACAAGTAGGTGCCGTTAGTTGTGAACCTTAAAATAGAAAGCGTGTTAATTCACAACAACGCGAGAAGCCATCACATACCTCATTCATGGGGTGTAAAGGGAAATTATGTTTTAAGTTAAGTGTCTTAGATATGCCCAGAACACCATTAAACAAAAAATTACATTTACATCCTTACCAAATTCAAAAGGTATAGAAAAGAGAGCTTCGAAATCATGTTGTCATGTTGAAGAGGTTCAAGATCTTTATCAAATTTTTTTTTGCACGGACGAGGCACACTCCAATTGTGTAAACAATCAAAATTAAAACCAGTACAGAAATTTCAGTCAGGTAAACAGACTGATAAATACCATCACCCAATATAAGATATTGTTGAAGTCTTGAGTTATTGAAATGAATAGATTTTTAATTAAAATAAAATTACTTATGTATAATTTTTCCCCTGCTTGTGGTGCAAAATCGTCCAAAAATTTACTTATTTGTGTAGGGGGCATAGGTGCCGGTTTGGAATTTATGTGAGAAATATTAATTTTTCAAAAAATTTAATTTTGATAGGGGGTACCAAAAGGGATGAACCGATACAGTCCTTATTCATTCCTGACTCAAATTTTCATACGTACAACTTACGAATAATTTAACTGAATTCAGTGCACTTACAAAAAAATATATGTATGTAAGACTATGGGGGTGAGTTCGGTCCTTTGTATGGGAGGTACCAGAAGGGGTGTGTCAAATAGTTAGGTTTTCTGAGGTTTCGCCTCTTATCACAATATAAATTAACCGACTAATTTTCATTACCCCTCAAATGTCCGTTTGGAAGTTATGGAAGAATTATTAATTTTCCAAAAATAGGTCATTTTGTAAGGGAGGTACCAGAATGGGTGACCCGATATAGTCTATATTCACTCCTGATTCATATTTTCATAAGCGTACAAATTACTCATAATTTGACTGAATTCAGTGTACTTAGAAAAAAAGATATGTTTGTAAGACTATGGGGGTGAGTTCGGTCATTTGTATGGGAGGTACCGGAAGGGGTGTGTCAAATAGTTAGGTTTTCTGGCGTTTTGCCTCCTATAATAACATAAATTAATCGACCAATTTTCATTACCCCCCAAGAGTCCGTTTGGAGGTTATAGGAGGAATATTAATTTTCCAAAAATAGGTAATTTTGTATGGAAGGTACCAGAAGGCGTAAACCGATATAGTCCATATTCATTCCTGAGTCCTTTCTTCATAAACGAACATCATACTCAAAATTTGAGTAAATTAAGTTTACTTACAAAAAAGATATGTATGTAAAACTATAATGGTCAATTAGGTCATTTGTATGGGAGGTACCAGAAGGGGTATGGCAAAGGTTTCGGTTTTCTTAGGGTTTGTCTACTTTTGCAAGATAAATAAACTGATCCTACGATCGTCCGTTTGGAAGTTATGAAAGAAATATAAATTATCCAAAAATAGGTAATTTTGTATGGGAGGTACCAGAAGGGATGGGGCTTTTTTGCCCATTTACAATCCCACAAGTTCGTTTTGAAAAATAATAATACTGGTAAATTTTCATACCGATCCGTTAAGGTTTACTAGAGTTATCCTGCTGACCAGCCATCCAGCCAGCCAGACAGACGGACATAGCTCAATCGTCTTAAAAAATCCTGAAACGAATTTGGTCTTAAGATACTTGGGGTCTAACTCGTCTCCTTTAATGCGTTACACTTTTTTTCGTATCAAATGATATATACCCTCATCCCTAAGGGTGATGGTAGTAGTAGTAGTTGTAACAGCTGGTGGTTAGCTGGGGTCTAAGGGTGATGGTATAATTACCCGGTGTCTCTTGAGAAATTAAAGGAACTTATTCGCGAGAAAACTAAGCATGTTTCCCAAAACAGATGTCATTGACAGTCACTCCATGAAGGATTACATATGGTTGATGTAATTTTTAAAAATTAATTTCCCTATTTGTGTTGTTTTCTAAAAAATTAACAGATTTAATCTCAGGGGAAGGGGACCCTGGATAGAAACTTTTAAGCAATCTACTCGATACGGTCACCACTTCAGAAGACCCTGCTTCAATCCATTACGATGGTATTAACTGCCCACCTCCGAGCCAAAGCGAGCTACGTATGGCAATATCCCGCCTTTAAAATAACAAAGCGGCTGGAGGCGATGGTCTCCCGGCTGAACTGTTCAAAGCAGGTGGGGAGGAGCTGATTAGGAGCATGCATCCGCTCATGGAGAACATCTGGCTGGAGAAGAACATGTGCCGGGATTGGAGTCTCAGTATGTTATGTCCCATATACTAAAGGAGATCGTTGTGAATGTAAGAACTACTGTGGAATAAGCCTATTACCAATTGCGTACAAGGTCCTTTAGAGCATATTGTGTGAACACGTCTTAAGCCAATTGTAAACTAACGAACTGGACCTTATCAATGCAGCTTTAGACCTGGAAAATCTTCGACGTATCAAATATTCACTTTACGACAAATCCTGGAAAAAAAACTTATGAAAAGCAAATCGACTACAAAGCTGCCTTGGTCTCTCCGATAAGGAGTTAGTTATATGAAACCATGCCTTAGATTGGTATTCCTGCAAAGCTTATTCGACTTTGTAGATGTACCTTGGAAAACACCAAATCCTCGGTTAAAATTGATGAGGATCACTATGAACAATCCAAGATGGTAAGAGGTCTCAGGCAGGGTGATAGCTTGTCCTAATATAGTTATGGAGAAGGTGATGAGGAAGGCTGGTGTCAACATGTCTGGCATCATATTCCACAAGAGCCACATGCCACTAGCCTATACCGATGATGTAGACATCATTGGCCGAAATTTGCGGGATATTACTGCAGTTTTCTCATCGCTTGAACAGGAGTCAGCAAAAATGGGTTTAGCGGTCAACGAGAACAAAAATAATAATAATAATAATAAAAATAATGGTTTCGACGAACAAAGTGTCCTCTCGATGGGGACGCACCGTGAACGTTGATAACTATGTTTTAAGGTGAGTTTACCTACCTCAGAACTTCCGTCAACAACACAAATAATGTTAGCGGAGAATAATGCTCGTCAATAGATGTTTTTGCGGACTTCGGCAGCATTTTTGTAACAAACCCTTATCTGGGGATACTAAGAAACAGCTAAACCAGGTGTTAATTTTACCCGTTCTGTTGTATGCTACCGAATCGTGAGTGCATACGACAATGGACATACAAAACCTGGGAGTTTTCGACAGAAAAGTACTCTGAAAAATATATGGACCTATCTGTGTCGACGGCGAGTTTCGCCACCGGATGAACCACGAACTGTATGAGCTTTACCACGACATCGACGTAGCTAAAAGAGTCAGAATGCAACGACTACGATGGCTGGAACATGTTGCCAGAATGGATGTAAATGCTCCAGCGAGAAAGGTGTTTGAAGGCGAACATGAAGGACGACGCAGAGCAGGAACACCCAAACTCCGTTGGAAGGACCAAGTGGTAGGCGACGTGCCACCATCTGGTAGGACTAACTTGAGAAAACACGCAGAAGACGGAAGCGAGTGGAATTCTTTAGTACTTCAGGCCTCAAATTTATGAACTACGTTCTTAATTTGTAATGGGTCACTTAAGTAAGTAAGTAAGTAAACACTGTAAACAAACATTCGAATTTAAACACATGGTCGTGTACCAAAAAAAAATCTTTGTACCGGATTTCGAAATCATTGGCTGCATATACAATTTCATACGCTATATTTTGAAGCCAATAAATTAATGTTATATTTGCATAAATTCTACAAACACAAATTTGTATTCTATGTAATAGAAGATAATCTTTTTAAAAGTATTGTATTTAATGCTACAAAAATTAAATCATTCATCGAAGCACACACTTTAATCCGATTACCCTAAACTGACAAAATGCATTAAAGAACTTAAATGAATCCTTCAAACATTAAAACTGAAAAAAAAACACCTTCATTTAAGTACACTTTAATACAATTACCTTAGGCTATGTAAATCTCCTCAACCAAAACAACTGCAGCAAATTGAATGGCAGCCAAAAGCAATTTCTCAACCAATTAAATATACAGCAATTGCCCTATTTGATAAACTAATGCAAAGCCTTTCATCTATTTCAATGCTCTCAACCAATAACTATGCAAATCCTTAAGTTATAACCTTATCAAAACGAACAGATACAACACACTGTGTATTTAACAGCACACGTGAATTCAATTCCATTATATAGGTTTTTATATTCTTTCAAACCCAAATTAATTATTTTTACCTACAGCCTAACCTGACTACAATCTACTTATTGGTTAAGAAAACAGGTCAAATCAATCATCTACACTCAGTTGTTATTCAATTACCAAAGTACTCAATTAGTCAATGTACAGTTTATCTGTGTTCTTTTATCACAACCTTGGTTGGCTCCTTTTAGATATGCTGCTTTGACACATTTGACTAAATGTATGCCACAAGATTTTTCTTTTCTATAGGTTTAAATTTAATTGAATATACCTGAATGTTACAGGCAGGCAGCAGCTTTTTCATCACATTATGGGGTGGTAGGGGTATATAGGATAACGCTATGGAATTCGATTAATTTGGAAATTTTCTACTTAGTCTTCGAACACAAATCACACTTAGTTTCGTTTGTATAGCTTTGCAATAAATTCTTTTTCAAATATCTTTCTTATATATTCGCCTGTTAAAAAGATTCCGTGAAATCTTGTTTTATGTCATCTTAGGCACGACCATAAAATTCTACGTCTTTGTTTCGTGGGGTTTAGTGTCGACAAATACAAACCTCGAGGAGGATTAAGGATTCACACATTAATGTTGGCTTTACCTACCCAGGGAACACAGCAATGCCACAAATGTTACCATGTGGATGTGATGAGCCAACCAGGACCGTTCCTTTTCAGAGCACTGTTGCGGCAAACTCATTTCTACTTGTTGCCACTGCTGCATCAAGACGGGCCACTTGCGGGCCATACAAAAAAACACGACCGCAATCAAAAAGATCGATGTATAAAAAATCATACTCTCTACAGTACAAAAAAAAGAAGAAAAAGAAGAGAAATCCTTAATGAAAACAGTCAGAGGTAGGCGGATATTGGCGTCAGCACACACACAAAGCTAACAGGGACACAACAGAACCACAGAAACAATAAACAATAAAGAAAAAGAACGGAAAATAAACCAAAGCCAGTACACACGCACACACAAATAAATCCCAAGATTATGGCTTACTATCACATGACGTCACACATAAACTTACCCACAGTGTCAAAAGTGAAACTACCACGAATGACGTAGGCAAAATTGAAGCCGGAACAAATGCCAAAGCACACTGTCACCAGCAGGGAATACCAAGTGCGCACCAGTGCCCAGGAAAATCGTAAATCTTGCGTTGAGTTGGAAAAGATGCCATAGACGGGCATTACAGCAAATATTTGAGCCACCAACAAGACTAATCCACACACACACACACCCACACAACAACGACAGCCGGCAAGTGAAGTCGAGCCCCAATGAAGAAACAGGTATACGAGGTGTACATATAATGAAACCAAAATGTAATGCATAATTTAAGGCGTTAAGTCAATTTGTTTAAACACCTGGTCGCAAGGCCTCTTGAAGGCTTCCCACATGAAGATAATCCTGCTTGTTGCCTCTGCGAAAGATTTGGTGCTTCACTGCCACACGCACACGCATTAAATGAAAACACAAAAACGATTATTACGCACATGCCGGCATACACACACCGTCGTATATGTACATAAAGGTGCTATGCACCAGCATCTACCATCTCTGATGAGTTTAGTCGTGCTGGTAACCTAACTTACATTTCATTACGGCCAATTTACGAGAATTCCGTTTAGTACTCGCTGACTTTATTTTGTAAAATAAAGTGCTGTAAAAAAATGAACAGAACACACATGCGTTTGTTTAAAGAATATTAAAATTTAATTTTATCATTTCTCTTTTATAAACTTATTGCATATTTAGAAGGGAAAAAGCTTGAAGTGTGAAATGACTAGAAGTTAGTTTAACAAAAATTGTTACAAAACAACACTTAAAAAAATGAAATAAAAATTAATATTAAATATCCTATATTTTTGTCGACATTCTTTTTTAGTTAGATAACTTCGTTACAAAAATGTTGAGTTGTAATAACAACACTTGATTCCTCCTAGAATCAAACACTTGCAAATATTTCGTTTTTTTTTTGTTTTTAAAGATTCATGTTTAAAATATTATTAAGTCAAAAAAAGTCATATTTTTTTGTAAACATAATTTTATGTTCTTATATGTTCTGAATTAATTCTTCAAATTTATCAATTGGCCTTCACAGATTCAATGAAGTCGTTTATTCTATCTATAATATAAAAATAAGTCGCTGAATGTGTTGCTAAGCGCAAAACTCGAGAACGGTTGGACCGATTTGGCTCAATTTTTTTTTCAGTTATTCGTAATTGCCAGGAGTAGGTTTTTACGAAAGAAAATTTTGGAAAAATCTTTCGGAAAAGCCGGAAAATTGGAAAACCCGAATATTGTTTTTTTGTATGGAATTTTTTGTGCAATTGTTATGAATGATTTTTCGAATGGAAAAATAAAAAAATGTTGTTGGAAAATTTGAAAAATTCCGGAAAAATTCGAAAAACTTTAATACTATTTTTCGACGAAATTTTGCTTTTTGTCGTACTATTTGATAGTTTTGAACGATGTAACTTGCGAAAAATTTTGGATAATTATTCCGAAATGACTTTCCGAATAGAAAAATATATAAATTGTCGGTGGAAAACTCGGAAAATTCCAAAAAAATCGATAAATTTGCTTTTTTTGACAAAATTTTGCATTTCATCGCCTGATTTAAGGTAAATCGCGTATTAAATTTTTGTCGGTTTTCGAATGGAAAAATAGAAAATTTAAGTTGGAAAATTATGGAAAATGCCAAAAAAAATATTTTTTTCGACAAAATTTTGCATCTTATCGTATGTTTTGGTAATTTTGGGCGATGTAAATGTGAACAATTTCGAACAATTATGACTTTACAAATGGAAAAATAGAAAAATTCTTGGTGGAAAACTCGGAAAATTCCAGAAAAAATCGAAAGATTTTAATGCCTTCGACAAAATTAATTCATATAGTAATTCATCAATTGAGAACGGCTGGACCGATTTTGCTGATATTTTTTCAGTTGTTCGCAATTGCCAGGAGAAGGGAAAATCCTCCGGAAAAGCCGGGAAATTGGAATAACCGAAAATAGTTTTTTTTTTGTATGGAATTTTGTGTGCAATAATTGCGAATGACTTTTCGAATGGAAAAATAGAAAAATTTTGTTTTAAAATTCCGGAAAAATTCGAAAATTTTTATTTTTTTTTCGACGAAATTTAGCTTTTTGTATGATTTGAAGATGTTACTTCGAAAAATTTTAGATAATTATTCCGACATGACTTTCCGAATGGAAAATAGACAAATTCTTGATGGAAAACTCGGAAAAATTCGAAAAATTTGGATTTTTTGAAAGGACATGGTTGTTTTTACGGAGAGTTATTTACTAGACTACAGCCTCCTACACAATGCAACAAATTTTTGATCCCGACTTCTAATTAGTTGATCCTTATGTAAAATTTCATGCTGAATTCAAATCTGCTTTCAGATATTTGAAAAGTAGAACAGTTTTTGAGATATGGTCAAATTTCCATTTTTAGTGTTTTGAAAAAAGGTAGGTCTTATAAAATGCCATTTTCTCTGGTTTTAGTTCACCGATGTTTACAAACTGTAACGAAAATAAAAGATAATAAAATAATTTACTAAAAAAAACGATAGCTGTTTCAAATCCAATCATAAATGGCAAAGTTATGGCACTTCAAAGTTGGATTTTTGTAAAAATTTTAATGATTTTTCAAGTTTTCGCTGCTTTTAATTAAGTTTTTTTCCGTGTTTCCGTAAAAATTGCTCCAGTTTCAGACTATTACATGATAGAATAATAGGTTACAACAATTTTTTGCCCTTGGTCATCAAAATCGGATAAAAAATACTTTCGCATTTGCAGCATTTTGTGAAATAATCCAATTTTTTTTTTTAGATATTCCTATATGCCTTGTTTAACAAAAAAACTTGAGTTATGTTTCGGAAATCAAGCAAAACAACAATTACTACTACTCTAAAGAAGAGGTATGTGTACTTAATTGAGAATGTAGCGTTTAGTTTTCATCCGATTTTGATGACCAAGGGCAAAAAATTTTTGTAAGATATTATTCTACCATGAAGTTGCCTGAAATCGGAGTAATTTTTACGGAAACACGGAAAGAAACATAATGAAAGGCAGCGAAAACTTGAAAAATAATCTAAATTTTATCAAAAATCTAACTTTGAAGTGCCATAACTTCGTCATTTATGATTGGATTTTAAACAGCTATCGTTTTTCTAAGAAATAATTTTATTATCTTTTATTTTCGTCACAGGTTGCAAACATCGGTGAACTAAAACCAGAGAAAATTGCATTTTATTAGGCCTACCTTTTTTCAAAACACTAAAAATGGAAATTTGACCATATCTCAAAAACTGTTCTACTTTCCACATATCTGAGAGCAGATTTGGAGTCAGCGTGAAATTTTACATTAAAATGTATTATTAAATGTCCCGGATACAGAAACTTTTGAAATTTTGTGACATAGTGCTATTAGACAATCAAACTTTGGACGGCGTACGCGACGTGCTATATTTCGTCAGAACGTCCGCAAAAGGAACGGGCCAAAAAAATTTTGGGAGACGTGCCCATATTGCACAGTTTCGCGCTGCACAATCACCACCTCAAATTCGACAAAATGTTACTAGAAGAAGACCAGTCGTAAATATAGACTAGAATCGAGCTGCTTTTGAATACGATTCCACAATCGCCTACAAAAATCTTCGCTGCGTTGATATCGGTTCATAGTCTGTCGTATGCCAGCATTGCAATGCATTGAAGTTACAATCGGAAAATCCCGTCATTCGGAGCCGAAGTTGTTGATCAACCCGGCAACAATCCGAGTTAAAAGGTAATGGCGTCTCATTACACAGTGGAACAGTGAAAAAAAATGCACGAACATAGTTATGCTGTTCAGATAGTATTACTGGAGCTGAGTAAACCCCTAGCTGAGTGAAAATTATTTTTTTCACTTTTTTAAAATAGGTCGCAAAAACATTTTATTTCTTTTCGTTGCTTAAAAAAAGAAACGAAGACATAATATTCAATGATATTAAATATTCTCGAGCTTGAATAATTAAATACTGGATTATTCTAGGAATATCTTAAGCGAAGTGTAAACTGAGGCAAGGTTTTGCCCAACGTTCGAGTGTTTCCGAAAAAAGTTTGATTTTGTGTCAGTGTTATTATTAAAAACTATTCCTCCCGTTTTGCTCGAAATTGCTTCCACACATTCAGATTCAAGGGCAAATACATCATCGAGCTGCCGCTTTGTTACCACCACCAAACGAAGATCATAGGTTAATTAAGATCTATTTCGTTGGTGATTCGGCAATAGAACTAGATCAACGTTGTGCAATTTTTACATCAATAAAACACGAAATAATCGAACAGTTGCAATATTTTCTGCATTGGATACAATTATGGTGTTCAAATACTTGAATTTTTCAGAAAACCGGTTTCCGGTTTATTCAAAAAAAACCTTTATCCAACAACTCGGTTTTCGAATACATGATTTAGTAGATTTAGGATATTTTAACTTAACATATAAGTGCAATCTATATGATGTACTCACTAACTTTAAAGGCGTTTTCTGTAAAATTTTAAATTTACACATACCTTGGCTTAGAATTAAGGTATCGATTTGATCACATGCATGTTAACCACCTTTTTACCATTCCATATGAATATTGACGGCGTGCTACTCATTTCAAGGTGAGATCCCAATCTATTTTAAGATGAGATCCCAACTGTATTCTTTTTGCGATCGAACATTTTTGTTAGGAGATAACTGCATTTAAAGTTGTTCATATGAATATCGACGGCTTCACAGGTACTGCAGGGTGAGAATGTGGTGATATTGTTCTCAAGCGTCGGGAAACTCATCGGTCATATGATGCACTTCAATACCCGTTGATGTTCTGCCGTGTAGAGGGCGAATATCACCACAATAAAGATGGTAAATACAACGACAGGTTTGTTTACAAGTCATCAGGAAAAGAAACGAATAAAAAGGTTAGCTCAAATAATTTTTATGCGTATCGATCGCAAATTGCGTTAGCTGTTGCATCATCTGCTGCCACTTTGTTGAAAGGCGGTCAAACTGCACACCCCGCTTTGAAGTTGGCGATGAATCTTCTCACAGTTGACAAGCCATTGGGCACAATATCCAGAAGTTCAGCGAAATTGTTGCGAGAATGCAAAATCATCATTTGGGATGAATGCACGATAGCGCTTCAACGAGCTTTCTAGGCAGTTGACCGAAAGATGAAGGATTTATGAGGTGATTCGAAACGATTTGGTGGGGGCATTGAAAGTTTGTGGGATCAACCTCGAATTTCTCAGTTTATTTTAGCGCCGAAAAACAAATCGAAAAACATTGTTTATCAGACCGCTCTTCACTGATTTCGATTAAATTCAATTAAGTCACATTAAAATTTTAACTATATGTGTTTTAATATTACTCTGGAGCTTATAAGAAGGCGTTAACTTGGAGCGAGACGAAGTTCGCCGAGTCAGAAGTTGTATGGCAGAACAACATTTGCCGGGTCAGCTAGTCTATAATATAAAAATAAGTCGCTGAATGTGTTGCTAAGCGCAAAACTCGAGAACGTTGTCCCAGTTTGCTAATTTTTTTTTTCAATTTTTCATAATTGGAAGGAATTTTTTATGCCAAAAAATTTTGGGAAAATCCCTAGGAAACGTCGGGAAAATTGTGTGCAATTGTTACGAAATGGCTTTTCGAATGCAAAAATAGAAAATTATTAGCGAAATACTCGGAAAATTCCGGAAAATTTAACGGGATAAATAATTTCTATATATATAAAAATGGTGTAATAGTAATTCATATAGTCATTCATCAATTGAGAACGGCTGGGCCGATTTTGCTCAATATTTTTTTCAGTTGTTCGTAATTGCCAGGAGAATGTTTGGGAAAAATCCTTCGGAAAAGTAGGGAAACTCGAGAACTGCCTTTTTGTATGGAATTCTTACGGAATGGATTTTCGAATCGAAAAATAGAAAATTTTTGTTGAAAAATTCAAAAAATTACGGAAAATTAAAAAAATTTAAATTTTTTTTCGACGAAATTTTGCATTATATTACTTGATTTGATGAAAATCGCAAATTAAATTTTCGTATAATATTTTGTAAGCCATTGTTCCGTAGTGGCTTTTCGAATGGATAAATGTTTGTTGGAAAATTACGGAAAAATTAAATAAAAATTGAATCTTCTTTTTCGACGAAATTTTTTATTTTAATGTTTGATTTCATAATTCGGATAATTATTCAAAAAAGACTTTTCGAATGGAAAAATAGATCGTCCTTTCGAATTCAAGCGAATTAAATAAACCATTCGATTGGCTTTTGTGATGACAATCAATAAATCGCAAAGCCAATTGTTGGAAGCTTGTGGGATCAATCTCGAATTTCCCTGCTTTTCGCACGGTCAGCTGTACGTTTCCTGTTCGCGTGTCGGCAAACCGTCATCAATGTTTGTTTTTGCGCCGGAAAACAAATCGAAATACATTGTTTATCAGATCGCTCTTCACTAATTTCGAATAAATTTATATAAATTATATTAAAATTTTAACTATCTGTATTAATATTACCCTGGAGCTTATATGAAGGCGTTAACTTTGGAGCGAGACAAAGTTCGCAGGGTACGAAGTTGTATGGCAGAACAACGTTTGCCGGGTCAGCTAGTGATCAAATAAAAATTACATAAAATGAAACTCAGAATTATACATCAAATTTAGGAAATTCTGCAAATATTGATTTTACATCAGAAATTGTACTTCAAATTCAAAAAAAGGTAAACAGAAATTAAGAATTTAAATTTTTTTACCGTCACCCTTTACACCTCGCCTGAAAGACGAATGGGTTGACCTAAAATGGCAACGAAAATGGTAAATGGGGTTTTGTTGGGGGTCAATTGTACATTAAAAATCCACTTGAATCAAAATCCTAGCTGATCCTTTTTTGAATATAAAAGGATTTTACGTTTTTTTACTCCGTTTTGCGCTTTTTTTAGAAGTGACGTTCTTTTCCCCATGATTCCGCCATCAAATCATAAAGATAATATGTCATGGTATATATCATTGGAAGCAAACGGACTTCAGATTTAAGACACTTCGTTCTAAATTTAAGTTTTCTAAACAAAATTTGCGGTACAAAAACCGCCAAAAAAATATTTTTTTTAAAAAATTCAAAAGTTTAGTTTTTTTTAAAGCCTATAATTGTATTGAAAATATCAATTTAGACAGAAGTGTATTAAAGCTGAAGTCCGTACGCTTCCAATGAGATATAACATAATATATTATCTCTATGATTTGATGGTGGAATCATGGGGCAAAGAACGTCACTTATAAAAAAGCTAAAAAACGGAGAGACAAAACAAAAAAATCCTTTTATCTTACAAAAAGAATAAGTTAGGATTTTAATTCATGTGGATTTTTAATATACAATTGACCCCCAACAAAAACCCATTTACCGTTTTCGATGCCATTTTAGGTCAACCCATTCGTCATTCAGGCGAGGTGTGCCTTAGGGATTAGAATATATATCAGTTGATATGAGAAAAAGTGTAACGCATTAAAGGAGACGAGTTAGACCCCAAGTATCTTAAGACTAAATTCGTTTCAGGACTCTTTAAGAGAATTGAGCTATGTCCGTCTGGCTGGAAGGCTGGAGAGCAGGAAAACTCGAGTAAACCTTAACGGATCGGTATCAAAATTTACCAGTGTTAACCGGAGGATATTTGAATTTGGTCAGTATAATTATCTTATTATAGTAGACAATCACAAAGAAAACCGAAACCTTTGCCACACCCCTTCTGGTACCTCCCATACAAATGACCGAATTGACCCTCATAGTTTTACATACATATCTTTTTTTTGTAAGTGCACTGAATTCACTCAAATTTTGCATAAGATGTTCGCTTATGAAAATTGGACTCAGGAATGAATATGGACTATGTCGGCCAACCGCTTTTTGTACCTCCTATACAGAATAACCTATTTTTGAAAAATTTGAATTACCCCAACCATTAGAAATTAAAAATTTTTGAAAATGAGCGAATTCACTCAGTGATGAAATAATTTGAAAAGAATCAATCAATTTTTATGATCGATATCTCATTTTGTTGCTATTACATGTGGCTTTGCGATATAGCAATAAATTTAAACAATTTTTGCCGTTTTAGATTTTTCATGATTTTTTTAAAACAAACAAAATTTATATTTTAAATTTTTCTTTAATATGAACGGATTAAAGGTTATGTACATCTTAATTCGTCTCAGTTTATTTCAATAATATCGGACTTACCTTCTTTATGTTATCAACAATTATGTCGAGAAACATCTAAAATATTTATAATTTTACTTGAAAAATTAAAAATAAACCTCTCCATAGAATTTAATATTTCGACAAAATTTCCATTACTAGAACCGCAACATCAAAATTGTACAGCGGGTTTTGAAGAGTATGAATGAAATATTTTAGATTTTGTTGCCTTGTGTTATTATTACATTATAAATTTTTTCTTTTGAAAATTACTCCAGATTCTACTGAATAATATGATAATTATTCATCAGCAAAAGATTAATATTTTGAAAAACCAGTAAGAAAGTTTCAGTCGGGCAACCCGACTTACATATACCCTCACCCTTAGTAAAACATAAAAGTTTCTGTTATATTAATATTATTACCCGATTTCTAAAGTGGGCGAAGTGGTACAAAATACAGAATTTGGGCACGATCTTGTCTCTAAAGTGGGCGAAGTGGTACATTTGTATGGGAGGTACCAAAAGGGGCGTGTCTAAACTTTCAGATTTCCTCTCTAAAAAATTTTCCTGCTTGAACTTTACTAAATACAGAATTTGGGCACGACCACGTTAGGTCTATTTATAATATTAATCGATTTCTAAAGTGGGCTTTACCAGATGTGTATGGCAGTTACCAGATGGGGCGTGGCTAGACTCCTAATTTTTTTTCTCAAAAACTGTATCCTGCTAGAGATCTACTAAAGAAAGAATTTGTGTTCGATCGCGTTGTGTGTATTGATATTATTACTCCATCTCTAAAGTGGGCAGATTTTTCTCCAAAAATTTATCCTGTTATAGCTTTTCTAAATACAGAATTTGGCGCGATTGCGTTAGATTTAATGATATTATTACTCCATCTCTATAGTGGGCTGAAGGGTACATTTGTATGCTAGTCACCAGAAGGGGCGTGACTAGACTTCAGATTTGTTCCCAAAACTTAATTCTGTTATAGCTTAACCAATTACAGAATTTAGGTTCGATCCCGTTAGGTGTATTAATATTATTACTCCATCTCTAAAGTGGGCGGAGTGGTAAATTTGTATGGGAGGTACCAGAAGAGGCGAGGCTAGACCTCCAATTTTTCTTCTCCAAAACTTTATACTGTTATAGCTTTTCTAAATACAGAATTTAGGCACGATCGCGTTAGGTCTTTTAATAATATTAATCGATTTCTAAAGTGGGCGGTACCAGATGGGTATAGGAGGTATGAGATGGGGCGTGGCTAGACTTCCAATTTTTTTCTCAAAAACTTTATCATGTTATAGCTTTACTTAATAAAAAATTTGGGTACGATCACGTTGGATTTATTGATATTATTACTCCATCTCTATAGTGGGCTGAAAGGTACATTTGAATCGGAGCTACCAGAAGGGGCGTGGCTAGACTTCCAATCTGTTCCAAAAATTGATCCTGTTATAGCTTTACTAAATACAGAATTTGGGTACGATCCCGTTGGGTGTATTGATATTATAACTCGATTTCTAAATTGGGCGGAATGATGTATTTGTATGGGAGGTACCAGAAGGGCGGGGCCATGTAGCCCATTTGCAATACCGTCAGTAGTTTTGGGAAAATATTAACTCGTGCAAAATTTCAAAACATTTGGTTGTGTCTTTCGAAAGTTATCGTGCGCACCAGCCGGACAGACAGACAGACGGCCATGGCTCAAGCGACTTAAAAAGTCATGAATCGAATTTGGTTCAAAGAAAACTAAGTGACTCCTTCTTTGTGTTACACTTTTGGGTCGTATCAACTGATATGTACCATCCTGTCAGTAGGTTTAAAAAAAAAATTTTCCCTTACACCCCATGAATGTTGCGTTGTTGTGAATTAACACGCTTTCTATTTTAAGATTCACAACTAACGGCACCTACTTATTTATCGACGAATGCAAACGCCACTGTTTGAGAAGCTCTTACTAGACAAGCCGATTGACTTGACACTAATACTGCGAAGTTGCTGTCGACAACATTCGAGTGGAGCCGGCAATGCTTTATTCAGTGCTTTATTTACGTGTATCAGATGGATTTTTGGTAACACAACAAATTTTCAAGTGGAATTTTAGCATGGATTGAAGAGAGATACAGACCGACCGTTTCATGCCAAATATTACAACGCCGCTTTCACCCTAATAAAAACATTATTCGCATTGCATTAAAACACTTTTATACGATTTTATTTCATTTTCTTATTTTGCACTTTACAATTATGTTAGATTTTTGAGAGACGACTTTTATTACAACTACCACGAACCGAATAGAAAACGAAACTAATTAGAAATGTCAACAAAGGAAGAGCTAATGCGCCAAAATGTTATTGTAGTCAAATAGTTGTCTCTCCGTTGATAGACGTTTGACAACTGTTCTTATTGGTATTACGAAGATCACACATGAACAAGTTGACAGATAGATGGCAGTGATCTATACAATTGCAGCCACGAATCATACTTAGTAGGGACAACAACAGGTGTCTGAGCTATAGTCATCAGGTGATGGCATAGTCATCAGGTCAACAATTCTTTATTGACATTGTGATAACGGTTGGGTTCATTAAATGTTAAACATGTTGAGTAATCTGTTACTACAACTAGTATAGAAATTTCAGTCAGGTAAACTGACTGATAGATACCATCACCCAATATAAGACATTGTTTTAGTCTTGAGTTATTGAAATTTACTTTTTTCTTTGCAAATCAACTTTCAATAAACGCTAATCTTGGCAAAATTTGTCTGAATTCAGTAGGGCAAACCGACTTACATATACCCTCACCCTTTGTAAAGCATACAATTTTCTATTATATTAATATTATGACTCGTTTTCTAAAGTGGGCAGGGTGGAACATTTGTATGGGAGGTACCAGAAGAGGCGCTGCTAGACTTCCAGGTTTTTTCTCCAAAACTTTGTCCTATTATAGCTTCACAAAATACAGAATTTGGGCACGATATTGTCGAGTGTATTAAAATTATTACCCCATCTCCAAAGTGGGCGGAGTGGTACATTTGTATGGGGGGTAAGAGAAGGGGGCGTGTCTAGACTTCCAGATTTTTTCTCAAAAAACTTTATCCTGTTATAGCTTTACTTAATACAGAATATAGGCGCGATCACGTTAGGTATATTGATATTATTACTCGCTTTCTAAATTAGGCGTAATGGTACATTTGTATGAGAGGTACCAGAAGGCGCGTGGCTACACTTCTAATTTGTTAACTAAAATTTTCTCCTGTTATAGCTTAACAAAATACAGAATTTGGGTACGATCACATAGGGTGTGTTGATATTATTACTCCATCTCTAAATTGGGCGGAGTGGTACATTTGTATGGGAGGTAGCAGAAGAGGTGTGTCAAATTATTAGGTTTTCCGAGATTTTGCCTCCTATCACAAGATTTGTATACGATCCCATTGGGTGTATTGATAATATTACTCCATCTCTAAAGTGGGCGGAGTGGTACATTTGTATGGGAGGTAGCAGAGGAGGTGTGTCAAATTGTAAGGTTTTCTGAGTTTTTGTCTGCTATCACAAGATAAATCTATATATATAAAAATGAAATGGTCCACGTATGTCATACCATCACTTGAGAACGGCTGGAGCGATTTGGCTGATTTTTTTTTTATTCGATTCGAAATTTTCCGTAGATTGTTTGTGTTGAAAAAAATCAAATCCAGGTGGCGCTAGGGTGGATTTATATCGAAAATTTGAATGCATGTACCAATTCAACTAAAATTTAGAATGGATATTCGTTTGATCATGAGAAAACATTTTATGTACAAATGGACCCAGTAGCTGGCGCTGGGGTCGGTTTACAATCAAAATTTTAACGAATGGGTCAATTTAACTGAAATTCAGAATCTATGTTTGTTTGATCATCAGAAAAAATTGTATGTACAAATGGACCCGGTAGATGGCGCTGGGGTGTATTTGTATCAAAAATTTGAATGCATGTCCCAATTTAACTGAAATTTAGTATATATGTTTGTGGAACCTTGAGAAAAAATTTTTTGTATAAATTGACCCGGTAGGTGTCGCTAGGGTGGAATTATAATGAAAATTTTAACGATTTGACTGAAATTTAGAATGTATATTTGTTTTATTATGATAATTTTTTTTGTGTATATGGACCCACAGTTGATTTGGCTGGGGTAGAATTATTTCGAAAATTTATATCGATTGTCCGATTTTACGACCCGGTAGGTGGCGCTGGGGTCGGTTTACAATCAAAATTTTAACGAATGGGTCAATTTAACTGAAATTCAGAATTTATGTTTGTTTGATCATCAGAAAAAATTGTATGTGCAAATGGACCCGGTATATGGCGCTGGGGTGTATTTGTATCAAAAATGTGAATGCATGTACCAATTTAACTGAAATTTAGTATTTATGTTTGTGGAACCTTGAGAAAAAAATGTTTGTATAAATTAACCCGGTAGGTGTCGCTAGGGTGGAATTATAATGAAAATTTTAACGAATTAAACAATTTGACTGAAATTTAAAATGTATATTTGTTTTATTATGATAATTTTTTTTGTGTATACGGACCCACAGTTGATTTGGCTGGGTAGAATTATTTCGAAAATTTATATCGACTGTCCGATTTTACTTAAACTTAAAATATATAGCATGAGACAATTTTCAATGTATGTTTGGAACCAGTTGCCAGTGTTTAGCTTATGATACACTTAATTTTTGGAATGTCATTAAGTCTCTTTTTTTAACATCATAGTTATTCAGAAGTCTATATATAAAAAAAGATGTACATTTTGACGTCACCACTAATTGTGAAAACGGTTGACCCCATTTGTCCCAAAATTTCAGTGAAAGTTGAGGATTGGCTATAGATGGTCACCCAGACCGCAAAAAGGCTTACAGAAGATTGACTAACTTTTATAATGGCGTACTTCCTACAGAATTAAAGAGCTTCACAAAGTGGTTTTTCCCATTTCGAAATTTTAGGGGACAATAACGAAAATAGGAATAACTGTTGATATCACCTAGCCCATACGGATAATGGGGTTGCTGAGCCTCATGAAGGCATTTTTGGAAATTCGTATTCCTTGGGATAAAAAGGTACAATCACCCAGTATACCAACGCAGAAAGTTATAAGTCAGTCAATCGGCTTAAAAATGTGGTTTCTGAATATATGCCTATCAATAAGTAAGTTTTCATCACATCATGGAAGACACTGCTGATCCGTTTTACCAATTCTTATAATAATATATAGTAATCTTTAAGATATATGAAGAACAGAATTTGTCCGGGAAACCTCGCCCTTTAAATTGAAATATTTTAGAGGTCACAGAAATAAACCAATCGTTATTAGATTTCAACTACACTCAACATATTTTACAAAAATTTGGAGGCAGGACGAAGTCTGCCGGGCCAGCTAGTTAA
This sequence comes from Muscina levida, assembly GCA_964034835.1. Classification (NCBI taxonomy): domain Eukaryota; kingdom Metazoa; phylum Arthropoda; class Insecta; order Diptera; family Muscidae; genus Muscina; species Muscina levida. The sequence continues at coordinate 41,354,651 of OZ035883.1, forward strand.
CATATAAATTTTTATTACATCCCAAGTGTCCGTTTGGAAGTTATTGGAGAAATATGAATTTCCTAAAATAGGTAATTTTGTATGGGAGTTACTAGAAGGCGTAAACCGATATAGTCCATATTCATTCCCGAGCCCAATTTACATAACCGTACAACTTACGCAAAATTTGAGTGAATTCAGTGTTCTTACCAAAAAGATTTGTATGTAAGTTTATGAGGGTCAATTCGGTCATCTGTATGGGAGGTACCAGAAGGGGTGTGGCAAAGGTTTTGGTGTTCTTAGAGTTTGTCTACTATTACAAGGTAAATACACTGACCAAATTTCATTATGTCCCAGGTGTCGATTTAAAAGTTATGGGAGTAATATTAATTTTCCAAAAATAGGTCATTTTGTATGGGAGGTACCAAAAGGAGTAAACCGATATAGTCCATATTTATGCCTGAGTCCAATTTTAATAAGCGAACATCTTACGCAAAATTTGAGTAAATTCAGTGTACTTACCAAAAAGATATGTATGTAAAACTATGAGGGTCAATTCGGTCATTTGTATGGGAGGTACCAGAAGGGGTTTTTCAAATAGTTAGGTTTTTTGAGGTTATGCCTCCTATCACAAGATAAATTAACTGATCAATTTTCATTACCCCAAAATGTTCGTTTGGAAGTTATGGGAGAAATATGAATTTTCCTAAAATAGGTAATTTTGTATGTGAGGTACCAGAAGGCGTAAACCGATATAGTCCATATTCATTCCCGAGTCCAATTTACATAACCGTACAACTTACTTAAAATTTAACTGAATTCAGTGTATTTACCTTAAAGCTATGTATGTAAGTTTATGAGGGTCAATTCGGTCATTTGTATGGGAGGTACCAGAAGAAGTGTGTCAAAGGTTTCGGTTTCTTTGGGTTTGTCTTGTTTTGCCAGATAAATTAACTGTCCAAGTTCAAATATTCTCCGGTCGTCCGTTTGGAAGTTATGTAAGAAATATTAATTTTCCAAAAATATGTAATTTTGAATGGGAGGTACCAGAAAGGGTGGGGCTCTTCTGCCCAATTGCAATACCATTAGTTCGTTTTGGAACATATTAATACTGGTAACGTTTTATACTGATCAGTAAACGTTTACTCAGTTATTCTGCTCACCAGCCAGCCAGACAGACGGACATAGCTCAATCGTCTTAAAAAGTCCTGGTCTTAAGATACTTGGGGTCTTACTCGTCTCCTTTAATGCACTTACACTTTTTCTTGTATCAAATGATATACATATGTACTAATCCCTAAGGGTAATGGTATAAAAAGTCACAAATCAAAATGTAACTTTCGCTAAACCTTAAATGCATTATGCATATTACACATGTAATCATTTACCGCAAATATTTAACAATAATTAACTTATTAAAGTGATAACTCATTTTACAAATTTGTAGTGTTTTCTTTATCTTCTTGCGACTATTATAATTATGATTACTCTACAGACTCTTCTTTCATAAAAACAAAAGTTAACGGCACCAAGTGTTTGTGTCTCAACTAAGCACGAATCTTGTATGTAGCTGCCCCAGATCAATGCCACCTATTTGCCAAAGTTTTAAGCTGTCATTCAAATGTTAACATCAACAATAATTGTTGGCACACGTCTCTAAATAGTGTTGTCATATGTCACTCATCAGAGCCAAGAGAATTATCTCTCACCACAAGTATAGTTCATCTTCCTACATTATGATTTTGATGCCTTCACTGACATTTGTTGTTTGTAATTAGTTTCTTTATTTATACGGCGCGTGGTAGTAGTGAAAAAAGTTGTCCCTCAAACATCTACAATAAATTGTACAAATAACATAAGAAACTGCATTAAAATCACGTCAAAGAGATTTAACAGCAATACGAATAAGGTTTTAGTACGAATCAGACAAATAAAAGGTTGCAATCGCGGAGTAAATTATCGAATAAATGTCGGGCGGTGTCTACTTTAAATTTCTGTTTAAATTCCACTAGAACATGTGTTGTGTTCGTAAAATGTGTAAAAAATTCAATTACTTCACATAAATAAATCATTTTGTGGTAAGAAATATGCAATTTGTTGCATTCAATTGTGCAAAACAGAAATCATTATTTGGCAAATGTCGTGCTCCTGCCTGCCTACTGGATAGTGAGTGTTGTGTGTTTATGTCGTCGTTTTGAGTGTTGTTCTCTGCAGTTCGATATTTGTATGTTCTTCGATTCGTTGTATTGTGTGTTGGTTCGGTTAACGTTTTATAACTCAAACTTTCACTTGTTAAGTCAATGGTTCTCTCAATATTCCTATGTAATAGTTACATCGAATACAATAAGTATAAGGTAAGTTGTATATTTTTGTATAATCCAATATTGACAATACTCAGTGAAAACAGGGATGAAATTAAATATGAACAATATCATTAATATGTTTCAAAAAGTGGAAATTCTATGATAATAGTTTTACGTTGAAATGCTCATGACCTGGTAATAATAGATGTGTGTGCTTTTCAAAGACGTTAAAATGAGAAAACGCCATCTTTCGAATTAAAGTGAAATACCGATTATATGAATAACAGAACACCCAAAACTGCCATCAATTGAAACACAGCCGCGAATAACGATTTAAACGACAAAAATTGTTTAGAAAACGCAAAAAAAACGGTTTAAAGCTATCGGACACTCTTAGAATATTTTTTTTTTTTGGTTTGTTATGCACTTGTGGACCCTGCAATGCTTCGCTAATCACTAGGGCGACCAATTTTCAGCACATGCTGAATATTGCTGATGCTGCTTAATTTAACGATTTCAAGCGATCTTGCTTATTTAAAAGGTTTGTACTTTTTCATGCTGTTTTTGCCCTTATTTAAATTTTTGATAAGATTTGTTTCTATCAATTGAAAATTTTTACATATCACAAGCCCTTGCGGTTCATAAAAATATGACAGGTAGTATTAAATTTGCAAACTATCCTCTTATTTTACACACAGCCTGTGTTCAAGATTTTATAATAGCCCTGTTTTTATCGATAGCTTAGATCGTTCGATTCGTTATATTCCTTTAGTTTTCAGGCGCCTTATCGAAAACAAAAATTTAAACTAATAAAACCTAATGTGCCTCTATAACATAAACCAATAACGACACGATGGGAAACGTGGTTGGAAGAAGCAGAGTATTATACTAATTATTTGGAAGACATAAGGGAAGTCATTCAAGAGTTTACGGAAAATGATTCTGAAACATTGCGATAAAGCAAAGAGGTTCTTTCTAATGAAAATTTGTAATCCGACTTTTCCTTCATAAAAACAAACTTTAAGTGCATCCGGCATGCCATCACAAAAATTGAGTCAAGCGGATTGCCATTGAATGAAAGCTTGAAAACAATACAATCAATTCAACATGCTATAGAAAAACATCTGATAAAAATTATTTTGTGGAAATCACTAAAATCAACAATATTATTTTTAAAAATTCAAAAACAACAAATTCGTTTATCAAAAAAAAAAATTCGCCTGCTGAATCAACACTTTTTAAATACGATCCCGTTTCATCGATTGACGTGGAACGTAATTTTTTTTATATATGGAAATGTTTTTACAAACCAGCGTAAATGTTGCACCTTAAGAAATTTAAGATTTTTTTTTTTGTTTTGAAAGTTACTTTCTTTGTATGAATACCCGACGGAATAATTTTTTTAATTTACTTATTGTTTTTCATTACTTTTATAATAGATGTGAAATTGTTTTTTGTTTGTTTTTCAATAAATAAAAAAAAATAATAAATGCTGAAAATAAAATTAATCGTGCTTATTTCAAGGGTTTTTCATGCTGTTTTAAGTACCGAAACCCGTTTTTTTCGTGCTGAAAAATGGTCGCCCTACTAATCACATCTTGCTTGAAAGACGAATGGGTTAACCTAAAATGGCAACAAAAACGATAAATGGGGTTTTGTTGGGGGTCAATTGTACATTAAAAATCCACTTGAATCAAAATCCTAGCTGATCCTTTTTTAAGATAAAAGGGTTTTTCGTTTTTTTACTCAGTTTTGCGCCTTTTTTTTGCCCAAATACTTATAACACAGTGGTACAAAAAATACTAAAGCCGAAATAACTGCAAATTTTATACTATTTTTCGGGTAGGTGCTGCTGAGTACAACCGGAATCTTTTTTTTAAATTTCCAAATCACCTTCACAATGTTGAGTTACGCAATCAATTCAATTTTTCTGTACATTATCGATTGTTTCGGGTCGAATCTCTTCACGGCAACCTCGAATTCATGTTTCAACGCTTCAATTGTGTCTGCGTAATTTGCGTAACATTTATCCTTAATTTCTGCCCACAGAAAACTATTCAAAGGGCTCAAATCCAAGTGATATTAACTGGAAGTATATAGAGAGTGCACAGATAACTACCTGGTTTTGCCTCGAAATCGCAAACATTTTTGATTTTGCTATTTTTTTTTTCATTATTTAATAATGTTTATTATATTATTAACGTTCTCAAGATGGTTAAGTTATTTATGTTTTTCGAGGAACACAATTTTCGTATCCTATAATAAATTCAAACAATTGTAGAAAATTACCAACAACACTAAAACAAACAACTTTTTCAATTGTGTCATTTTAATATAAAAAAACTTAATTTCCCTTTACACGCCATGAATGAGGTATGGGAGAGCTTCTCGCGTTGTTGTGAATTAACACGCCTTCTATTTTTAGATTCACAACAAACGGCACTTACTTGTTAATCGACGAATGCGAACGTCACTGTTGGAGAAGCTTTTTACTAGACATGCCGATTGACTCGACACTTATACTGCGAAGTGTTGCTGTCGAGAACATCGAGGGGGTAGGCAATGAAAGAAAAATTTAGATAACTGGAAGCCGGAATCGAACCCAGAATCTCCCGCATGGTAGTCGCGTCTTCTTACCGTCATCCACGACCGGTCTCTTTCTTAATTAAGTATTGGAAAACTGAGTTTTTAAAAAATGTATTGTAAATTTCGAATAAAAACGGTTCTTCGAAAAAGTCGAATGTTTGTATACTCCAGAGGTGAGCAATATTGATGAAATTCTAGTTTTCTTAATTTAGTCAATATAATGCTCAGTGTCAACTTTCAATGATCTAGGACCATTCTTTATAGTCTTTGCATAAAAAATATATGAAGCGATCACATTGTGCGCCCCTCTGCTCATATTGTCAAATGTAACAATTATTTCAAAAAATTTTGTAGTTGAATACTTTTGATTTTCAAACACTATAAATATAATATCCCAAAAAAATGTAATGCAATTGTTGTGGTAGCCAAGAATTTATCTATGAATACTCCGGGAACTTAAGGTGTGTATCCTCAAGTCGAGGCTATACCTATTTATAATTACTTTGTAATAAACTGACGGTGAAAGCAAACGCCTGCCTCTGCATGTAGGTCGCTCACCTCAAAGGCTGCACACGCACGAGTTCAATGTAACTGCGTTTCGAGGTGCCGCCGCGTGTAGGTCTGACTGTTGGCTTGAGTTGCATGTTCCAAGTTGCAAACGTACAGATAGCTCCCTTTGGAAACGTAGGGGCACGTAAGGATTCATTAATTACAATATGGAATGAAGATAGAGAGAAAGTTTTGGTCGACATCAATAATGTTTGCATGCATTGCACGAGATTTTTCATTAGAGCTGCCAAACACTGAATCATAGGCTAAAAGGTAGCATGGCTGACTAACAATGGCCGCAAAGTAGTGAGTTCAAACTCCAGGAAGGTTTACTGTCGTTGAAAAAAAAGAAAATGAAAAATATATAGAAGTGAGAAATATCTAAAAATACCAACTGGCAAACAATTTGAGGATGACCAGCTGCATATTATTTTTTTATTTTTCAAGTCCTTATTTTCCTTCAGGTGAAGGCAGGACTTCCATCAGGCCTTCTTATAGGAAGAGACGATGGAAGGCCTTGCCTCTTAATGACACCCTATGTTATTTAGAAAAGAAAAGGAAAGGGAGAGCGCAGACCTCCTGGCTGCTTTTGAAGACGTCCCATTAGGCCTTCTAGGCCTTCCTTTCACCACTGGGTAGATGTGACAAATATCTAAAAATAAACTAAATAATTTGGGGGTGCAACTGCATATTTTTTTTAAGTCCTTCTTTTCCTTCATTTGTAAGCAGGCCTTCCATCAGACCTTCTTATAGGAAGCGACGATGGAAGGCCTTGCCTCTTAATGACACCCTATGTTATTTAGAAAAGAAAAGGAAAGGGAGAGCGCAGACCTACTGGCTGCTTTTGAAGACGTCCCATTAGGCCTTCTAGGCCTTCCTTTCACCACTGGGTAGATGTGACAAATATCTAAAAATAAACTAAACAATTTGGGGGTGCAACTGCATATTTTTTTTAAGTCCTTCTTTTCCTTCATTTGTAAGCAGGCCTTCCATCAGACCTTCTTATAGGAAGCGACGATGGAAGTCCTTGCCTCCCAATGTCATCCTATGTTATTTGGAAAGGAAGAGGAAATGCAGAGCGCAGGGCTGCCGACTGATTTTGAAGGCGTTCCATAAGGCCTTCTAGGTCCTTCCTTTCGACGCTGGGAAAGTCTGGACAACGAGTCCTCGTACTTGGCCTGTTAATAGTTGTTCTTATTTTTCCTGTTTCAGAACTTAAGCAAATTTCTCCAGAAGGTTCTACCGAATTTATTGCACTTTAACTTAAGTAACTAGAGTGTTTCGTTCTATATAAATTTTGTGGATTATAAATTAAGGAAATAAATATATGTATTATCTTGCCCTTATCAGGAAAAATTCAATAATTTATTTCGTAAGGTTTTAAGGGTCCTTGCTAAGACTACCTGAGACTACCTTAGCCTAAGGTAAAACCCCCGTTATAGTAGTATGTATATGTAAAGAAATTAAATGCTATATATCAATAGGCTAAACAAAATTGTTTTGGAAATTCAAAAATTTCATCTCATTGATTTGGGACTCAATTCTGAGAACTGCGTGAAAATAGCCCCAAAAAGAAGAAGTTCTGCATCATTCGTTTTGTCAATTTACATGCCATAATAATTTAATGTCGGGGAATTTGTCACGAGCCACTAGTCCGATTTAGCTAAAATAAATTAAAAAAAAATAAGAATTACAATTCCTTTAATCTGTTCATATAACGTTTCCCTACATAAGCAACAGTTTCACTTTTCCACTCATCAAATGATATTGAACTTGGTTTATTTTGTAGCAGTTACAATAAAACTGTTGTACTAGCGTATGATTTACGTGGAATATTTCTTATGATAATCATACGCCACCATATAACAATATAACAAAAGAGCCTAAAACGTGACAAATTCCCCTATACGATACTTACTAACGTACAAATCGATGTTAAATTATTATGGCATGTAACTTGACAAAACGAATGATGCAGAACTTCTTATTTTTGGGGCTACATTCACGTGCAGTTCTCAGAATTGAGTCCCAAAATCTGTGTTATTCTTATGGTTTCCCCGCTCGTTACAGAATTTTTATGAATTTTTAATTTAAACTAGTGTAATTATAAAGAAATTGGCAACACTGTTGTTACTACACACAAAAAAAAAAACACTAGATTTGAATTTTTAACTACGCAGTCTTTCACAAGCGTTTGCAAACATTTTTGAAGAAGCCACTTCCACGTAACGCTTTTGTCTCAAATGTAAGCACTCAGCCTAAATGTCTGCAAACACGACGATACTAAGTAACTTTGCTTACACTTTGCTTCAGTCATAAGAAGACTCAAGGCCCTAGAGAGCTACGTTTAAATTGCTCCTTGAAGAGAATACGCATACGAGTATATAGACGACAAGTATGCCCACTCACACAACACACACACACACATACATATAAACCATATGATGTTGATGAACAACAATACAAACTACAATACTAACTCATGTTGACTATCCAAAATTTGTTGAGGTTGCCAGAATTTAATTTTTATTAAACGACGCTTTGTGGAATTTAAATTACTACGAGTTGGTAAAACTTTCATCACTTTAACTAATAATGCAAAGGCGGTTGAGGGAAAAAGTATATGTGAAGCTTTGTACACTCAACTCCAACGTAGCCGGTTAACAACTGAATGACTGGAATTTTGCAATGGTAACAGTTGGGTTGGTCGTTAAAAATGGCTGTGCGCGTTTTTATAGAGAAACATGGTCATACTATGTACTTGTAATTTTGCATGTTTTACTTACACTCCGTTCATATTTATTATTTACTGCTGTATCACATGTGACTATGGCGGAACATTTTGCAATGTCATAATGATTTTCATAAACGTATCGTGAAAACTTTATGGTGAGACTTTAGAGTGTAGATAGAGGATATATCCCTGATAACGGGCAATGAAGGTTTTACAAGGACTGCAGCTGAATTGTGGGCTATAGTAAAAGTTTTCAAATTAAATGGTAATTAAGGACATAGTGGCCATTAAAAATTAGTGAACATGGTGATAAAACGGAAGGGATACGATGAAGGCGCAGCTTACGATGGCATAATTGTAAACATTTCACTAAGACAATCTGATAATGAATGACATATTAAAGTATTTGCTGCAAAAATGTCTACTTTTGTGTTAAATGAAAATGTACAATCATGGAAAAATATTCAAAGATATCGTAAGGACATTGTTCGTCCTTGCGAAAAAAATTCTTTAAACCAAGTCACCTCAGCCTTACAAATGTATTAAAATAATTTCAACATTTGAAGGGAAAGTTCATACCTTTGATTAAGGATGTCCTTGAGAAATAAAAAAAAAACCTTACGCCACACAGTGTGGAAAACTACAGAATTTGAGCACGATCGCTAACTACAGAATTTGGGCACGATCGCGTTAGGTCAATTAATAATATTAATAGACTACTAAAGTGGGCGGTACCAGATGTGTATGGGAGGTACTAGATGGGGTGTGGCTAGACTTCCAGTTTTTTTATCTCAAAAACTGTATCCTGCTATAGCTTTACTAAATAAAGAATTTGGGTACGATCGCGTTGGATTTATTGATTTATTGATATTATTATTCTTTTTGTAAAGTGGGCGGAAAGGCACATTTTGATGGGAGGTACCAGAAGGAGCGTGGCTAGACCAAAACTTTATCCTCTTATAGGTTTACTAAGTACAGAATTTGGGTACGATCCCGTCGGGTGTATGGATATTATTACTCGATTTCTAAAGTGGGCGGAAGGAAGTATTTGAATGGGAGGTACCAGAAGGGGCGGGGCCATGTAGCCCATTTGCAATACCGTTAGTAGTTTTGGGAAAAAATTAACTCGTGCAAAATTTCAAAACATTTGGTTGCGTCTTTCGAAAGATATCGTGCGTACCAGCCGGACAGACAGACGGACATGGCTCAAACGACTTAAAAAGTCATGAATCGAATTTGGTTCAAAGAAACCTAGGGTTTAAAGTGACTCCTTCAATTTGTTACATATGATATCGTCCCCTTAATAAAACAATAGTGTATAATTTTTTTGGTGTTTTGAGAAAATCGAGTTTAAAGTTTTCGTCAAATCGGATGTCTATGAAATTTTCGAAGAAGAAATTATACACTATTTATTTATATCCCTAAGGGTGATGGTATAAAAACGTACATTCTGTGCACAATTTTGTTTCCAATAATACAAAAAAATATTTTGAAAATCGGTAAAGAGTTGCGGTCTATAATTTCAAAAGTCCAAAAAAACTTTTTTTCCCCACTGTGCACCATATCATTTTTGTGAACCATTGAAGAAAAAGCCCATAACTGTAATATTTAAGGCACTTTAAGATGGCATATAAAATACTCCTATAAGATTATCTAATATAATGATAATTATTTCAAGGACTTTTAATGATGATAAGGTCCTTGAAATAGCAGATGCAGATGAGTATTTTTAACGTTATTTTATATTTTTTTTCTCAATATATTTAAGTAATTAAATTAAGAAAAACATTTAATCACCTTGTCTACGCTACTTCTGTATTACGCAGTTTACCGGTGTCCAGCTTTCGTTGTGCCTGGTTACTTAACTTTTTCGCCATGCTTAGCCTTGTGCGCACCTTAATTTGTTCCACCAAGACAATGCACCGTGTCACAAATCAATGAAAACGATGGCAAAATTGAACGAATTGGGCTTCGAATTGCTTCCCCATCCACCGTATTCTCCAGATTTGGCCCCCAGCGACTACTGGCTCTTCGCAGACCTCAAAAAGATGCTCCGTGGTAAGAGATTTCGCTCAAATGATGAAGTAATCGCCGAAACTAACTCCTATTTTGAAGGCAAAGAAAAATCGTTTTACAAAGGCGGTATCGAAAGATTGGAAAACCGTTGGAATAATTGTATCTCCCTAAAAGGGGACTATGTTGATGAATACAAACGAATTTTGGCAAAAAAATGTGTTTTAATTAATTAGTCACACACATTCTTGAACGAAGTGTTAAGTGTTATGTTGAAAAATTTTATCTTGACTCTTATGGTGGCTATACGTTCACACACCATGTTGAACCTTGAGACTATGTGTCGCAGTCTCTTGCCAACCGCAAATCCATATCCAAACTCGTGCTTGTCCGCATGACCATTATAGTAGATGTTGCACGTCTTCATGCGCGAGCACCCGTGTCCCGTCCACCGGATTTCCTTGTAATCTTCGAGAAATTCCGCCAGTTGGATGGAGGCACCTGGTCGATACAGTGTTCTGACATTCCAGGTACATATCCTTAAATCATGGTCCTTAATTCGTTTGCGGTGGTCGTCGACATTTTGGTGGGTCCATTTTATTCTGTTCTTACTTTGTTTCATTGCAATAGTTCAACATCAGTGGCGCGTTGCAAGCCCAGCGCACCACGTCGCAGTTTTTTTTTCTGCTGCTAGACCCATTCTGGGTCATACGCTCACTCTGGGCAAACGTGCCTGGGTTTTAGCTTTCGCCCCTCACAGTTAGCCGTGCTCTGACGGGGCACGCTTTCAGGCGTCACCACGTGGAGGTACTCCCTCCGCAGTAGTACCACGAATACGGAGCTCTGTGAGTAGACTTAAAGTGCAATTGACTGGGATAATTCTGGTTTTGCCAAGTTAAACCGATCAGAAGCTTTACCTTGCATCACACTCGTCATTCCTTGAGATTATAATTTGTAACATTTTGGCAAAGTTTTCGTTTTTTATATTAAAGTCAGTTGTTTGCTGTTGAGGCCGCTTTTTTATTTACACCGACACGATAATCAATTTACACGAACTCGAAAGTTTTGTTTGATTCGAAGCAGTCAGTCTTAGCTTAAATGTTATGAATGCAACAACACACACGCTTGTTTCGGATTCAACATAACAGCGGACTGTTTTGATATTACAAGGATCTTTAGACGTTCCAATTTCCTCGAATATAGTGTTCATTATTTGAGTTTCCCAGTAGGAAGTGTCTGCAAGACATCCTCAAGGATAGGTGCATGACCATCGTTGATGATACGTAGGGGACCTTCCTTACAAATCGTCGACGAAATTTTCATACACGATATAATAACCGACAATGTCGGTCAGATTGTCGTTAACAGTGCTTAATAATTTAAAATCACAATATGAAGTAGTTTTATTGAAAAAGTCCGATACATGAACCGTCGCTCACTGCTGTTTTAAATAAACCGAACTTTTTTACGCCCTCTTTCCTCTCATCAATTTCATGTCGTTATTGTCTCGTAACATTGATTTTTTTTTGTTTGATGCACGACAACATTAGTATTTTGCGGTCAGCTTGTGAGTGTTTTGAAACAAGAACATCAATTTTTCACATTTTGTCTTGAGGACAACGTTGACGACAAAGTCGTGTATGACGATACTTCCTACTGGGTTATAATCTCTATTTACATACCTTAACATAAACGTGTTATCTTTCCTCTAATATAATCCTCTAATATTTGCAAATTGATTCTTGTCTGGCGGATGGGACTTTTTATTGTTTTAATGAATATTTAAAATATTCATTATTTTGCATTTATATGCAATGTAATGGTTATAAGAGTGTAAATATTGTTTTAAGGTTTTTTTATTTGGAATTTTAAGGAGATTCTCCCATCACAATGTCCTTAGAATGTAACAAATAATAATCTTAATATAATAATCTTAATTAATATAATAAATATGTTTCATTAAACTGACAGTTGCAGGATGACCTGGGTGGGAGTCTTTTCACATCTAACAAATTGTGGCTGATATCGCTCGGCCAATTTCTTTCTAGTATACAATTGATATACATAAAACTTTTTAGCTACGTCTTCCTGTTTTATGCTGTCAATCAAATATTATAAATAACATATATGTACATATAAAAAATATCCTTTGTCATCAAAATTGTATACGCCTAATTTCATAGTAAATTGCTTTCGCAACTTCATCGCTTACAATTTTTGTCTCTTACATTTTATTATCTTGCCTTCTATTCAACTTTTATCGTGACAAGTCCTTTCTTGCCTCATTGGCATAATATGACAACGTTTTAAAGGCGTATGAATAATCTTTAATGATTATTTTAATGACTGTCGTCGTTATGCCATTTTAGGTGTTCACATTAAAACTCACAGTATGCTCGTTGCAGAGTAAAGGAATTTTTAAATTACTTTTACTTGACGATATATTAAGTAATAAAATATGCTGTCAATTGTGTTAAATGCAAATATTTTCCAAGAATGATGATAAATTAACATTTAACATAATAAAATCACAAACATTCTTCAGAGTAAAATAAGTCTTTTATAATATATTTATGGAAAATTACATTACATTGAAATCATCCATACAATGTCCATAGAAATTTAAGTGTGAATGCAAAGGATGCAGATGGTATGCACATATTCTATATCGTATCTACATACATCCATATAAAACTATACATCAATCACTCGAGTGTCGCCTTTAATATTTGCCGATATTTGAGGAATGCCAGACTGCAAATCGTCATTTATATTTTATATGCATGTGAATGCATGTGTACTAGATAGTTTCCAATGTGCAATATATTGTGATTTTACCTTTACAATCTTTGATTTAAATTGCAAATATATTTTCTATATGCTATGACCTTAATATGACCAAGCTATACAAATGGTCTCTATATACGAGTATATATAGCATGTTTGTATAGGTTTATTTAATTGCAAACAAATGCATATACTCGTACCAAATTGGCACTAGAACACAAATCAATCTAACCTTTGAGGTATTAATTTCGTACAGACAATAGGGCATGTGAGGGCATTCCTTATATGTACATCTTTCGAGGCAATGCAATTTAATAGGGTTGTTGTATCTAAATATGACAATTAATGTTGTTAGTTTTGGATATTACACAAATGCAAACGAAGGGCATACAATCCAATTGAACAAAACAATACACAATTCTTGGAAATTCTTATAGAGTGACAAACTATTTCACAATATTCATATACCTGACAATTTTGGAAACTTTGTTTTTATATTCGTTTTTATAGTCACAAAAGTACATAAGCTACCAGAATGTAAACCAACATTTGGAAAATAAAACGATAAATTGTAATGACTACATGTCCGGATATGGGCATACTGGTGTTGGGAATCCTTTCTCTGTACCAATACCCTTTCTTCAAATTGGTGTCAATATACTTAACCTCCACCTTAAATATAATTATATTAGTACAACACATGATTTTGGAACTCAATTCTGAGGACTGCACGTGAAAGTAGCCCCAAAAAGAAGAAGTTCTGCATCATTCGTTTTGTCAAGTTACATGCCATAATAATTTAATATCGATTTGAAATTAGTAAGTATAGGGAAATTTAATATTACACGTAAATCATACGCCACGGAGTACAACATTTTTATTGCAACTGCTACAAAATAAACCCAGTTCAAAATCATTTGATGAATGGAAAAGTGAAACTGTTGCTTATGTTGGGAAACGTTATATGAACAGATTAAAGGAATTGTAATTCTTAAATTTTTTAAATTTGTTTCAGCAAAATCGGACTAGTGGTTCTCGAGTTATGTCAAACATAAGTGCCCAAAACGTGACAACTTCTTCTAGACGATACTTACTAACTTCAAATCGACTATTGATGCAGAACTTCTTCTTTTAGAGTTTACTTTCGCGTCCAGTTCTCAGAATTGACGATTGATGCAGAACTTCTTCTTTTAGAGTTTACTTCCACGTCCAGTTCTCAGTATTGAGTCCCAAATCAATGAGTTGAAAAATTTTGTACTATGTTAGATAATAACAAAAGTATCGTACATCTAAGTAGATGATTCATAACACCAAGTTTGTATAACAACTCCATAACGTAGGACTTCTAACGAAGTAATGGTCAAACCACGCTGATTTGCGTTCATGCCCCGACTGAAGATAAAGACGATGAGATTAAAGATGCATTTTACGAGCGCATAGAGGAAACATACGACCGCTGCACTGGCCACAAAAATAAAATTGTTCTAGAAAGGGAAGATGTTCTTGGTCCATCGATCGGTAAATTCGACCTGCATACCGACACTTGGTTTAGCTTCGCAACGGGAAGGAACATGATAGTGAGTGGAACTAGATTTCAGCACAAAGATATCCACAAGACAAATTGGCTATCCCCCGATCAAAACACCAAAAATCAAATTGATCATGTGATAATTGATGGCAGGCATGTATCTGGTGTCATGGACCTGCTTTAGATACGTGATGCTAATATTGGCTCGAATCGTTACCTGGTTGCTGCCAAGGTGCGCACAATATTGAGCAGAGCGAAAAACGCACGTAACCAAACACAAAGAAAGCTGCAAATCCCAGAGATATCCCAGGCCTACTCCAACCAGCTCTTCCAACTTTTAGGACACAACTTCTGGCGTTACCGATACACAGTGACACCATATTGTGCATTCCATGGCAACGTCCGCAAAAACCGTGCTTGGATATGAAAACGAAGCACCTGTAGATTCCAGAAGACAGCGCACGTGTAGGTGTCACGCCAATTGTCGTTGACTGCTTATATTGCCTACCACCAAGTCAAGCCGAGGTAAGAAGTACAATGTCGCGGCTGAAAAATAATAAAGCAGCCGGTGCCGACGAAATTCCGGCAGAGCTCTTCAAGTCCGGTGGTGAGAGGCTAATAACGAGAATGCACCAGCTCCTGCGCACGGTCTGGCTTAGAGAGTGCATGCCCGACAATTGGAATCTAAGCGTATTATGTCCTGTGCTGAAAAAAGGTGATGCAAGTGTGTGCTCCACCTACCGCGGGATCAGCCTTTTACCCATCGCATATAAGGTCCTGTGGAGTGCGCTATGTGAAAGACTAAAGCCTGTGTTATTCAACCTGATCGGGCCTTATCAGTGTGGCTTTAGACCTGGTAAAATAACAATTGACTAGATATTTACACTTCTGGAAATCGTGGAAAAGGCCCAAGAGAAATCGATCGACACGTACCATCTTTTCGTAGATTATAAAGCTGCCTTCAACAGTTCGAGTTTGGTATTTCAACGAAGTTGATATGCCTTTGCAGAATGACGCTGACTGACATGAAGTCTTCAGTGAAGATTGGCAAGGACCTTACGGAGCCATTCTATACCAGGCGAGGCCTAAAACAAGGCGACGGTCTATCGTGTGACCTCTTCAACATAGAGATGGAGATAATAATAAGAAACACGAGTGGCACAATATTTACATGCTACTCGCGTACGTTGATGACGTAGACATCATCGGTCGAAAACTGCGGGATGTGACTGCAACCTTCTCAGGTATACAGAAGAAATCATCGAAATTGGGTCTAACGGTGAATGAGGAAAAACGAAGATTATTAGTTTCAACGAACAAAGAATATACTCGATTGGGAAACTGCGTGAACGTTGACAACTATAATTTCGAGGTGGCAGATAATTTTGTCTACCTAGGCTCCGCCATCAACAAAGCAAATAATGTCAGCCTAGAAATCCGGAGAAGAATCCTGCTTGCTAATAAATGCTACTACGGACTAAGGAAGCGAATTAATGAAAGAGTCCTCTCTCGACGAACAAAAAATCCAGCTAAACCTGATACTGATTCTACCTGTCTTAATGTTTGGTTCAAAATCCTGGATTATGACATAAACGGATGAATCGGTTCTGGCAGTATTCGAGAGAAAAATATTCCGTAAAATATGTGGGAATACTCTCCGTTAACGGAGAGTATCGGCGTCGTATGAATCATGAGCTGTACGAGCTGTACACTGACATTGACGTGATCAGACGCATTGTAGCGGTTAGGCCATGTTGTACGCATGGACGAAAATGCTCCAGCTCGAAAAGTCTTCGACAATGCACTCGATTGACGGCGCAGAAGCGGGCGACCAAAACTCTGTTGGAATTACGAGGTTACTGAGAACCTTAATGAACTTGGTGTGACTAACTGGAGAAGAAGCACAGAAAATGGAGGCGCTTATAATATTTTTCTACGTGCGGTATATAATCCAATGTGATTACAAAAAAGTGCCAGCTAAGTAAGTAGGTAAACGGATGTTCAGTATCATTGTCATTTGTGAGCTGTTGGGGGATCTCCAAAGTAAGGTTTTCCTTATTCCCAAATAAATACTGAATCTAGAAATCAGGAAATGCCTCATGAAGATGGAAGCCACCAAATTAAATAGCTCCATTAGGCCGAGGTTAAGCAATAATTTATGTTAATGAATTTCCAATTCGTGTTTATGTCTTTTCTACATCACACAAGAAGGACCAGATCTTTTGAATTGCACACGGTGAACATGTTGTGCTTTCTCAACAACGGTTGAACATTGTTTCTCTGCCGTGTGCCTGTTTTTTCGCGTTGAATGCGAAACAAACAAAATTTTGAGTATGTGTAGCATAAAACAATTACTGCCGGCCTCACTAGGCTATGGGATGCCTGACGCTGTTCTATGCCGATCACGTCTATCTGAAAAATTATTTTTACTGCCGACCTCACGAGGCTATGGGATGCCTGACTCTGTTCTTTGTCATCAAAAACTACTACCAAGGTTTTTCTGCTAGGGTCGTATAAACAAAACACATAATGTAAATACTAAGCCAGCGGCGAAATTTGCAAAGACTTCTACAAGCACGCATACAACAAGGCCGTCTTCGACACTCAGACGTCATTTCATCACGGCCTTGTTTTCACAAACCTGAAAACAGGCATGTTCACTCCATTCTTTAAAGACCAATGCTGCAGACCTTTTATTGAGAAGGTAAAATCTAGGTCTTCGATGATTTATTATTTTACCACTCCGTTTGTAAACACATTCCGTCGCCCTTCTTATAGAAGGCATGAAAAGGAAAGGCTTCGGAGAAGGTGTTCGTGTGTTTTTCCTTAAACAGATAATGATTAGTGTTAGTCACACAATTCGAATACACTTTCGTAGGCTAGGTGGTAACACATGTCAGACTAATAATCGCGAGGTAGTGACTTCCAACTCCAGCAAGGTTTACTTTCTTTAGAAAAATACTATGTAAGTATAGAGAGAAATATATAGTAAAAACTGAACTGAACAATTTTTAAATTTCAAGTCCTTTATTTTCGTGTGTATGCAGGCCTTTTATAAGGCCTTCTTATTAGAAGCGACGGTGAAAGACCTAACCTTCTAACAACACCCTGTGTTATTTGAAAAGCAAGAGGGAAAGCAGGGGGAAAGCATACTGAATGCTTTTTGCATTTCCTTCATTTCGCCGCTGGGTGACAAACTAAACAATTTAAGGGTGACCAACTGCATAATTTTTCTTTATTTTCAAGTCCTTCTTTTTTCATGTGCATGCTGGTTTTCAATGAAGCCTTCCTATATGAAGCGACGTTGGAAGGCCTATTTCGAAAGAAGAGGGAAGGTCTACTAACTGCTATTGAAGGCGTTCTATATGGCCTTCAAGGTCCTTCATTCCGCCGCTGGGGAGTTAAATACTCAGACCATAAACACTAATAATAACAAATGCACTATACTCAGACACACAAACTCATACCCAGCGGCGGAATTTGAGAGGCCTTCCTCCTATAATGCATGCAGTAGTCCTTATTTGGGAATTAGGTTTCAAATAAGGTGCTGCTGAGCACTACAAAAATCTGCTTTTTAAATTTCACAAAACCCCCGAAATCTTGAGTTACGGGTAAAAAATCGGTTTTTCGTGCTTTTACGCACTTATAAGCCAATAACTCGGATAAATATGAACCGATTTTAAGTTTCTCAGCGGATTTGGAAAGAAGAGACTTTCCAACGATATATATAGATTGTTTTGTTAAAGTTCAACAAATTCATGATATGATTACAAAAACAAAAAGTAAAAAATATTGCAATTTTTTACTATGAAATCGTCCGTCCTTCCGCTGGAAATACCCATATAGAAGTAAAAAATATCTTAAAATAACCGGTGCGCTGTCAAAAAAACTAAATAATTTGAGGATGTACTGTATAGTTTTTGTTTTTTTTCAAGTCCTTTTTCTTGCATGTATACGCATGCCTCCCATAATGCCTTCTTATAGAAAGC
This sequence comes from Muscina levida, assembly GCA_964034835.1. Lineage (NCBI taxonomy): Eukaryota > Metazoa > Arthropoda > Insecta > Diptera > Muscidae > Muscina > Muscina levida. The sequence continues at coordinate 41,373,119 of OZ035883.1, forward strand.
TTTCATAGGGTCCTATTGTAGAAAACTTCCACGAGGCCTTCTTATAGAAAGTTTCCATAACAAGCGGAAACAAGCGACGGAAGGCCAATGTCACGCAATGTAAAAAAGGAAGGAAGAAAGAAAGAAGGTCAAGGAAGGCATACCGGTTCCAAAAGAAGGCCTTTAAACTCATGAAAGAAGACATTCATTCTCATTATTTCCGCCGCTGGGTACACGCTAGTGATGCCAATGGAGATAAAAATGGTGTTTGCTATTTTTATTGTAGTTGTAATTGCTGATAGTGTAGTTGTTGCTGTTGTTGTCGTCGACGTCATTGTTGTTGTTATTGTTACTTTAGCAATTTCATTCATGTGGTCCTATAATGAAGATTGAAAAAGAAACCACAACATATTTCCACAGGATTACAGCAGATAATCATGCGCACACTCACACACGCACACACACACACACCCTTGTTACCACTAATTGGTGGATTTTTTCAACACTCCATGAAATTGTTCGAATTTGTATTGGTATTCTTTCTTTTTGTTGGTATTAATTAAATTCAATTATTTAATATGTCCAAAAGAGAGAGAAAGATCTGCCGCCGGTTGGATGTTTAAATTCGAGTACAAGCAATTATGGGCAATGTCAAATGTTGTATGGACAGGTGACCACAAAGTGTTATTTCAACACTTATGTACATGAGCAAACAGATAATGTAGTATGTAGTAAATAGCATTTACTTGTAATTTTAAATTGGCTATGTGTTTTTCCACATGAACACTTGAGGACCATGTAGCAGAAGAGTAGATATGAGTTCGTTGCTCTGTGTATGTGTGTGGGACAATTGATTTTTGAGCGAGGGTTGCTAATCATAGAAATATGTATTTATGTTATGTTTGTATTGGGGTCTTTTGGAAAGATGGTCAGACAGAAGATCATAGCCCGTTTCCATATAATACCCTACACCTAATCATAAACAGACAAGTACTTTGGTTAAAGTATTCTGTTGAAATTGTGTCTTTTTGTTTTATCAAAACATAAATTGGCGGCGGTCTTCATTTATCGGAGAAATATACAAACATCGACCGATTGAGTCAATATCTAGAAAGAGGCAATACAACGTAGTTTCACCATTTGCCACAAATAAAATCAAATTCCTATGAAAGCTATAACTTTGTATGTAAATTATGATAATTCATTATGAATGTAAATTATTTTTGGAACAATTTCTCCAAACTCTATAAATTCATACCTCATAACAAAAAAAAGCTAAGTTCACGATTCCTATGATAATGAAATCCTGAAATCCTCGAAAATTTTAACCATTGCCAGTGCTAATTTTTTTATTTCCTAACGTCAATTACAGTCGTTTAAATGGAATCCTGCTTACCACTTACGAACCATTCCTCTCTTCTCAGCTTCCATCGAAAACAGTCAACGAGTAACCGATATGTAACCGTAAATAAAAATAAAGCAGTTCTTAATAAATAACACATTTCCGCTACTTCAAAGTAACTTCCTTTATGACAAATTGATTTTCGGTTACAGTGAAAATTCATTATCTTAAAAAAGATCTTTATTCATATCAGAATATGGTACACAATGGTATAAATGGACGGTACAACAATTGCAACGTGATTGCGAATGTCCTTGATGAATAACGGAGTAATTGTCTTGATGCAGAACAAAGGAAATTGAATTTCGAGTATAGTAATGAAATGCAGTAGATCATAACCAAAGGGATTACTTACCCAACAAATAGGGTTTGCCATCGATGCCGATGTTGGTAAGTTTAGTTTTGAAATGAATTCATAACATTAATACTACAAAAGGCCGACGAGAATGGTTTTGTACTAACTCGATGAGTTGTACTGCATCACTAGTTTTTTATGTTATGTTATATGGTTTCCTTTTTTGCACTCCATAAGGGTCTATCCAACGAAGTTGCAGCAATGTTGCTTATGATTCAAGTAAACCTTATCCTTATCCTTATCCTTATCCTTATCCTTATCCTTATCCTTATCCTTATCCTTATCCTTATCCTTATCCTTATCCTTATCCTTATCCTTATCCTTATCCTTATCCTTATCCTTATCCTTATCCTTATCCTTATCCTTATCCTTATCCTTATCCTTATCCTTATCCTTATCCTTATCCTTATCCTTATCCTTATCCTTATCCTTATCCTTATCCTTATCCTTATCCTTATCCTTATCCTTATCCTTATCCTTATCCTTATCCTTATCCTTATCCTTATCCTTATCCTTATCCTTATCCTTATCCTTATCCTTATCCTTATCCTTATCCTTATCCTTATCCTTATCCTTATCCTTATCCTTATCCTTATCCTTATCCTTATCCTTATCCTTATCCTTATCCTTATCCTTATCCTTATCCTTATCCTTATCCTTATCCTTATCCTTATCCTTATCCTTATCCTTATTCCATATGGCCGGAGTGGGCGTGGCGAAACTTTTTTAGAGGTAGAGAGATACAATTTGATACACATATAGTACTCGGCAATATGGATATGAATATGTCGACGGAGTTTTAATTTTGGGCAAGCGGGCGGAGTGGGCGTGGCAAAACACATTTTTTGAACTCGGGAGACAAAATTTGGTACACAGATAGTGCTCGGCAACATGAATATGAATATGCAGAAGAAATTTAAATTTTCGATCAGTGGTCGTAGTAAGACCAAAATTTGACGAAATCGTTATCCTCAATTTAGGGACAAAGGGGGCATGGTCAGATCTCGCAAAATATGCTCAACCAAATTTTACTGCGCGGTCTGCTCACTTAAAAGACTGAAACAAATGAGACGGAATCGCTCAGTGCCTGAACAGCAACCATTTTTGTACCATCGCCCTTAGTGATGAGGGTATATATCATTTGACCTTAGACCCTAGGTTTCTGTCTGTCTGTCTGTCTGTCTGTCTGTCTGTCTGTCTGTCTGTCTGTCTGTCTGTCTGTCTGTCTGTCTGTCTGTCTGTCTGTCTGTCTGTCTGTCTGTCTGTCTGTCTGTCTGTCTGTCTGTCTGTCTGTCTGTCTGTCTGTCTGTCTGTCTGTCTGTCTGTCTGTCTGTCTGTCTGTCTGTCTGTCTGTCTGTCTGTCTGTCTGTCTGTCTGTCTGTCTGTCTGTCTGTCTGTCTGTCTGTCTGTCTGTCTGTCTGTCTGTCTGTCTGTCTGTCTGTCTGTCTGTCTGTCTGTCTGTCTGTCTGTCTGTCTGTCTGTCTGTCTGTCTGTCTGTCTGTCTGTCTGTCTGTCTGTCTGTCTGTCTGTCTGTCTGTCTGTCTGTCTGTCTGTCTGTCTGTCTGTCTGTCTGTCTGTCTGTCTGTCTGTCTGTCTGTCTGTCTGTCTGTCTGTCTGTCTGTCTGTCTGTCTGTCTGTCTGTCTGTCTGTCTGTCTGTCTGTCTGTCTGTCTGTCTGTCTGTCTGTCTGTCTGTCTGTCTGTCTGTCTGTCTGTCTGTCTGTCTGTCTGTCTGTCTGTCTGTCTGTCTGTCTGTCTGTCTGTCTGTCTGTCTGTCTGTCTGTCTGTCTGTCTGTCTGTCTGTCTGTCTGTCTGTCTGTCTGTCTGTCTGTCTGTCTGTCTGTCTGTCTGTCTGTCTGTCTGTCTGTCTGTCTGTCTGTCTGTCTGTCTGTCTGTCTGTCTGTCTGTCTGTCTGTCTGTCTGTCTGTCTGTCTGTCTGTCTGTCTGTCTGTCTGTCTGTCTGTCTGTCTGTCTGTCTGTCTGTCTGTCTGTCTGTCTGTCTGTCTGTCTGTCTGTCTGTCTGTCTGTCTGTCTGTCTGTCTGTCTGTCTGTCTGTCTGTCTGTCTGTCTGTCTGTCTGTCTGTCTGTCTGTCTGTCTGTCTGTCTGTCTGTCTGTCTGTCTGTCTGTCTGTCTGTCTGTCTGTCTGTCTGTCTGTCTGTCTGTCTGTCTGTCTGTCTGTCTGTCTGTCTGTCTGTCTGTCTGTCTGTCTGTCTGTCTGTCTGTCTGTCTGTCTGTCTGTCTGTCTGTCTGTCTGTCTGTCTGTCTGTCTGTCTGTCTGTCTGTCTGTCTGTCTGTCTGTCTGTCTGTCTGTCTGTCTGTCTGTCTGTCTGTCTGTCTGTCTGTCTGTCTGTCTGTCTGTCTGTCTGTCTGTCTGTCTGTCTGTCTGTCTGTCTGTCTGTCTGTCTGTCTGTCTGTCTGTCTGTCTGTCTGTCTGTCTGTCTGTCTGTCTGTCTGTCTGTCTGTCTGTCTGTCTGTCTGTCTGTCTGTCTGTCTGTCTGTCTGTCTGTCTGTCTGTCTGTCTGTCTGTCTGTCTGTCTGTCTGTCTGTCTGTCTGTCTGTCTGTCTGTCTGTCTGTCTGTCTGTCTGTCTGTCTGTCTGTCTGTCTGTCTGTCTGTCTGTCTGTCTGTCTGTCTGTCTGTCTGTCTGTCTGTCTGTCTGTCTGTCTGTCTGTCTGTCTGTCTGTCTGTCTGTCTGTCTGTCTGTCTGTCTGTCTGTCTGTCTGTCTGTCTGTCTGTCTGTCTGTCTGTCTGTCTGTCTGTCTGTCTGTCTGTCTGTCTGTCTGTCTGTCTGTCTGTCTGTCTGTCTGTCTGTCTGTCTGTCTGTCTGTCTGTCTGTCTGTCTGTCTGTCTGTCTGTCTGTCTGTCTGCAAATGGGCTATAAGGCCCCGCCCCTTCTGGTACCTCCCATACATATACATCATTCCGCCCACTTTAGAATTCGAGTAATAATATCAATACACCCTACGGGATCGTCCCCAAATGCTTTATTTAGTAGCTATAACAGGATAAAGGTTTGGAAAAAATTTTGAAAGCCTACCCACGCCCCTTCTGGTACCTCCCATACACATCTACCTTTCCGCCCACTATGGAGATAGAAAATTAAAATCAATAAATTAAACGTGATCGTACCCAAATTCTATTTTTAGTTAATCCATAACAGGATAAAGTTTTGGAGAAAAAATTGGAAGTCTATTCACGCCCCTAAGGTACCTCCCATACACATCTGGTACCGCCCACTTTAGAAATCGATTAATATTATTAAAAGACCTAACGCGATCGTGCCCAAATTCTGTATTTGGTAAAGTTCAAGCAGGATAAAGTTTTGGAGAAAAAATTTGGAAGTCTAGACACGCCCCTTCTGGTACCTCCCATACAAATGTACCACTCCGCCCACTTTAGAATTAGGGAATAATATCAATACAGTAGACACGATCGTGCCCAAATTCTGTATTTTGTTATATTATAACAGGACAAAGTTTTGGAGAAAAAATTGGAAGTCTAGACACGCCCCTTATGGTACCTCCCATACAAATGTACCTTTCCGCCCACTTTAGGGATGTACTAACAATATCCGTTCACCCAAGGCAATCGTGCCCAAATTCTGTAATTAGTAAAGCTATAACAGGATAAAGTAATGGAGAATAAATCTGGAAGCCTAACCACACCCCTTCTCGTACCTCCCATACAAATGTGCCACTCCGCCCACTTTAGAAATCGAGTAATATAATAATATCAATATAATAGAAAATTATTTATTTTACTGAGGGTAAGGGTAAATGTAAGTCGGGTTGCCCGACTGAAACTTTCTAACTGGTTTTAATTACAAATCGGTTTATTTCGATAACTCAAGACTTAAACAATATCTTATATTGGGTGATGGTATTTATCAGTCAGTTCAACTGACTGAAATTTCTGTACTGGTTTCGTTTTGTTCGTGTTCTTGTTCTCAGGTTTCGGGTTGAACGTAAGACATGAATTGGTCTCTTACTGACCGCTCGATGCGAACAGAACCTTCCGTCGCTCAGCTACTGAGAATCAGTAAGTGAGCAAAGCAAGCAAAGTGTCCGCACAAAAGGTCTTTATTTGTATTGTTGCTTTGCATTATGTTGCTGCCTTAAAATTTCGTCATATGCTTTAAAGAGGAGAGAAGAAGAAAAGGGGAAAGGGGGATCATTAGTTTGCAAATGTGTATGCGTAAGCTTGCCTATCCACACGCGCAACACACCTACATGCTCAAAAGACCGTTTGACGAGTTTTTACGAAGAAAAGTGTCTCGAGTAAACCCATGAGCCGATCTAGTGAACAGAAATGCTCGTCGGTTGAGCAAAGAGCAAGCCAGAAAAGAAGTTTAAGGGTTTTTTCGCGACAGTTTCGCATCGTGTCATAGATGAGTGGTTTTTTTCTGACAACAAGAACAAGAGAGACCAATTATTGCGAGCTCTGGGCATGGTGCAACTGTAATTTAGCCCCAGAGCGATAATATGTAATACACAGATAATACTCGATACCAAAAAGTACAATTTATCAAAAAAGAAAATTTTTTTGTACAAAGAGTACAATTTATTGTACCATAAAATACATTTATTGTACTAAAAAGTACGATTTATTATACTAAAAGGTACATTTATTGTATTGAAAAGTATTATTTTTGTACAAAAAAGTACCTTTATTATACCAAAAAGTTCATTTATGGTATCAAAAAGTACTTCTTTGGTACTAAAAAGTACTATTAATTTTATTGAAAAGTACTTTTATTGTATTCTATGTGTTATCAAAAATTTTGGCAATAATTGGTTAGAATAATTGAATGGAATTGAATGAATGGATGACCACATAATCTATCGTACTTTGGCAGAACTACATTGGGGAACTCCGCAGAAAGTTTTTGGTTATTCTAAAGTGAATATACAATATCTAATGGAGCACTTTTTTAACTAAAACCGAACGATATATTCATGCCACGTATGCTTTCCCTTAAACACAACTTTAGACTACTTCACATTGAAAACGAGAACATACTCACTTTCTGCCTCAAACTATACATGCTTCAGCATGTTCGCCTTCACATGTATAAATGGAAATTCCTACGCTTCCCTTAGACATACTGACATTTTCGAATGAAGTTTTTCTTTCTCTCTCTCTCCCTCTTTGCACAATCCAATCAACTTGATAACTGCTTTACCAATATTCACAATAAAATCAGTCACACTATACAATAAATCACAAAATTGCACGTCCTTTGTCATGCATTAACACCTCCTTTCAATCAAATTATTATCTCATATTGTATCGACATTTTGTGCTATTTGTTATTCCATCGAAATTTAGTTGGAAATATTCTCAAGCTTTCAACAATTGCAAATGTGTGGCACAAAAGGGACTCTATCGCCAACGCTTTAGACATAAATCATTATTTACAAATTGTTGTGTTGTTGAGAGTATAAAATTTTTTTGCAAATTCAATTTGTCCAAACTAAAATGTTTTCAAATGAAATTGTTTTTTTTTTCTTCTCCCCCTCCGCCATTTATTCATGCTGGGACCACAGGGAATGCAATCGTCAATGAATCTCAGCCATGTAGAAGGACGAGTATGTGTGCGTGATGGGGCGGGGAAGGGGTGTCATATTGAAGGCTGTTTTGTTAAGAGATCCCTATCGGCGGCGGCAGCAGTTAAAGCTTGAAATCACTAAACAACGTGTGCGATATCCCATTTATCAAGTCATGCAATGTTGGACACAAACACAAGCATTAAATAGAGGAGAAACACAGATACCAATCATTTTTTGTTAGGTTTTTTCTGTGCGAGCCAGCTTTGCGAAGGAGGAGAGTGATAAGGGTGTTTATATGGGAAAGTGATAGGAATTGATAAGTTATATGATTAGACAAGTGAACCCGGCAATGCTTCGCTATTGCTTACTTGAGTTATGCCAGTAATGTTTGCCAGAGCTAAGCTTAAACGTCATTCTTGTTCGCTCTGTAAACAATTCGTTATCCGAAGTTACTCCCAAGTACTATCTGTATACAAATATTACCTTATATAGTCCTAAAAACATTTTTCCAACATTTTTACTTCAGGCCACCGATCGGAAATAAAATATTCAACTTTATATTCCCTCTGACCGAAAATAAATATTATGTCAGTATATTCTGAATTGTCGAGTACTACAAAGACTCATTTACACTCATTTACACTATTATGTCAGTATATTCTGAATTGTCGAGTACTACAAAGACTCGTTTACACTACTGACATCATTGTCAGAATTTCCCTTCAAAATATGTCAGCTTCGTGAAAATAAAAAATTAGGTTGTTTTGTCAGAATTTACCAACATACTCCAACATTTTTGATAAAGCAAACTGCTGCCGTGTAAGTTGTCCTTAAACTTTAATAAAACAATTCTAAAAAAATGTTGCCAAATTGCTGCAAAAGTGTCAACAAAAGTAACTTTTGTTACAAATAAGAATACTTTTTGATACAATTAAAATAATGTTTGCACAATTTAAAAACCTTTTGGTACAATAAAAGTACTTTAATTTTTAGTACCAATGAAGTACTATTTGATACCATAAATGTACTTCTTTTATAATAAATGTACTTCTTTTACTATAATAGTAATATCTGGTACAATAAATATAACTTTTTTGTATAATAAATGTACTTTTTGGTACAATAAATGTTACATTTTGGTATCTTATTATCTGTGTATCAAATATTATCGCTCTAGGGATAAAATACAGTTTTCCCCCGCCCACTTTGCCAACTGATTGAGAAAAGCAATTTCGTCTGCAAATTTGAACATGAAGTGCCGAGTACTTTTAGTGTACCAAATTGGCTACAGTTTGAACACGCCCCCTCCGCTCTCTGATCCAATATTTAAATTTCGTCTGCATATTCAAATTAGTGTTGCCGAGTACTATTTGTGCTCATGCGCCAACGGAAGATAAAGACGATGAGATTAAAGATGCATTTTACGAGCGTCTAGAGGAAACATACGACCGCTGCCCTGGCCACGACATGTAAATTGCTCTGGGACACTTTAATTCAAAAATAGGAAGGGAAGATGTTCCTGGTCCATCGGTCGGTAAATTCAGTCTGCACACCGCCACGTCAGGCAACGGTTTTAAGCGGATTAGCTTCGCAGCTGGAAGGAACATGGTAGTGAGTGAAATTAAATTCCAGCACAAAAATATCCACAAGGCAACTTAGCTATCCCTCGATCGAAACACGAAAAATCAAATTGATCATGTGGTAATTGAAGGCAGGCATGCATCTAGTGTCATGGACGTGCTTGTGATACTTGGTGCTAATATTGGCTCGAATCGTTACCTGGTTGCAGCCAAGGTGCGCACAAGATTGAGCAGAGCGAAAAACGCACGTAGCCAAACTCAAAGAAAGCTGGACAGCGCAAAGCAGCAAACCCCAGAGATAGACACTGCCTACTCCAACCAGCTCTCCCAACTACTACGACACAATGCCTCTACTTCTGACGTTCCCGATACACAGTGACAGCATATTGCGCATTCAATGACAACCGCCACAACAACCGTGCTAGGATATGAAAAACGGCGCTCAAATGAATCCTGGGATATAAATAATGTTGCATAGCGTCTGAGGAACGATTGTAAACCGGGCTGTTAGGGAACGGCATAAGGAGTCAGTAAAACCGGCGAGACAGCTATTTAAGCAAATAAAAACCGTCAGATGAAGGCACGGGAGAACGATGATATAGAGCGATACAGGGATAGAGGTGAGGAGCGAAAATTTTACCAGAAAGTAAAAGAAAAAGGCTACGGTATTGGGCTCCCCTCCTGTAAGGACGAGGATGGAAATCTAGTTACAGATACGCAAAGTGTGCTGCACATATGGAGAGAAAACTTCCAGCAACTGCTGGTTCCAGAAGGCAGTGCACGTGAAGGTATGACGCCAATTGTCGACGACTGCTTAGATTGCCCACTAACAAGTCAAGCAGAGGTAAGAAGAGCCATATAGCGGGTGATAAATAATAAAGCAACCGCTGCCGACACACTTTCGGCAGAGGTCTTCGAGTCCGGTGGTGAGGAGCTGATAACGAGCACGCACTAACAATTTGGCTTAAAGAGTACATGCCCGACGATTTGAATCTAAGTGTATTATGTCCTGTGCTGAAAAAATGTGATCCAAGTGTGTGCTCCAACTACCGCTGGATCAGCCTTTTACCTATCGCATATAAGGTCCTATCGAGTGTGCTATGTGAAAGACTAAAGCCAGTGTTATATAACCTGAGCGGGCCTTATCAGTGTGGCCTTAGACCTGGTAAATCAACAACCGACCATATTATTCACACTTTGGCAAATCCTAGAAATACCCAAGGTAAACAGATCGACACGTATCATCTTTTCGTAGGCTATAAGGCTGCCTTCGACAGCCCGATACGGCAGAAATTACTTGAAGCCATGGTCGAGTTTGGTATTCCTGCGAATCTGATACGCCTTTGCGGAATGACGCTGACTGACATGAAGTCTTCAGTGAAAATTGGCAAGGACCTTACGGAGCCATTCTATACGAGGCCTAAAACAAGGCGACGGCCTATCGTGCGATCTGTTCAACATAGTGATGGAGATGATACTGAGTAAACCTGCAGTAAACACGAGTGGCTCGAATTTCAACAAAAGCCACATGCTACTCGCGTACGCTGATGACATAGACATCATCGGTCGAAAACTGCGGGATGAGACTGCAGCCAGGGTATACAGAAGGAATCAGCGAAAATGGGTCTAACGGTGAACGAGGACAAAACGAAGTTATTAGTTTCAACGAACAAAGAATCTACTCGTTTGGGAAACTGCGTGAACGTTGACAACTATAATTTCGAGGTGGCAGATAATTTTATCTAGCTAGACTCCATCAACAAAACAAATAATGTCAGCCTCGAAATCCGGAGAAAAATTCTGCTTGGTAATAAATACTACGGTCTAAGCTAGCAATTTAATGAAAGAGCCCTCCTTCGACGAGCAGCTATACCAACTACTGGTTCTACCTCTCCTGATGTACGGTTCAGAATCCTGGGTTATGACACAAGCGGATGAATCAGATCTGGCAGTATTCGAGAGAAAAATACTCTGTAAAATATATGGGCCCATTATCGTTAACGGAGAGTATCGGCGTCTTATTAATCATGAGCTGTGCAGCGATGGCATTGGCTAGGTCATGTTGTAAACATGGACGAAAATGCTCCAGCTCGAAAAGTCTTCGACAATAAACTCGATGGACGTCGCAGAAGAGGGCGACCATAACTCCGTTGGAAAGAGCTGGTTACTGAGAACCTTACAGAACTTGGCGTGACTGACTGGAGAAAAAGCGCAGAAGATCGAGGAGCTTATAATATTTGTCTATGTCCGGAGTATAATCCAATGGGATTACAAAGAAGTGCCAAATAAGTTAGTAAGTAAGTGTTTTATCTGTGTACCAAATTGTATCTCTTTAGGGCTTTAGTACAGTTTTGCTACGCCTTCTCCGCAGGATCCAAAACTAAAATGTCGTCTGCACATTCATATTAGTGTTGCCCTGTGCTATCTGGGTGTCAAATTGTATCTCTCTAGGGTTAAAATACAGTTTTGCCACGCATCAAGGAATACATCAAATTTCTCGTCTATGCTGATAAACCAGTAACTATTGATCATTTATAAGCCAACATTCGATAGTATTGACAATATAAGACCAGGTATGCTCGAATAACAGGTGTACTTGTAATTCTTAACACCCCATACTTATACACCCTGTGTATACGACCAACCCCTCAAACTAATACAGACGCACACACTCGTCATACTACATCTACACATTGTTTTGTGAACAACTGTTGAAAGTTATCGAGTTTCATACAACTAACAAAACAAAAAAATCCAAAACGGTCTAACAAAACGAACTAAGAAGAGTATTTAATGAAATATTAAACAACTTCCTCCTCAGTCTCGCAACTGCTTACAACTGAATTCCAATAGACAACGGGGTAATAACACAACGCAAACATTTTCATTTGAACATTGCATGTTGTAAGTGGCAAAACGAGTATTATTGGCACGTGCTTCAGTGTATATGTGTTCAATTGTATGTGTGTGTACAAAAAGCAATAGACAGTTTGTTTGAATGATATTACACGTACAACCATCGACTATCGCCATACAGATGCTGCAAGCGAAAGTGCAGTCAAGTGATAGCAACGGTAAATGTGTTAAAAATACTTTACATCATGCTGTGGGACCGTGTAAGTGATACCGATGATACAGGGATAAAAGTGCAGCTGGTAACTGTGGTACGGAAGCATAAACTAATTGATCTGTGATTGTTGGGCTTAAAAGTTACAGAAAGTTTACAAATTGTGTTTGAAATGAAAAAAAACAAATCAAGAGGAGGAAAATTAAAAAACTACTGCTACTATTATAGCAGTAATAAGTAACGTGTTTTACATGCTGTGATCCTTGGTGATGGTTTTTAACTGATTTTCATTATCAAAGAAAGAAAATTAGAAAATTATAAATAGTTAATTTGAATCCAACATTACGTATACCAGTATACGGTTCATTCATATTTTTTCTGTTTGCCTTTTGTGTCACTGTCTTTTACAGCGGCTTGCACAACATTTCAGCAAATATTTGTATTAAAAGTGTAATGATATTACACGATATGTCCATCGTTTTATTTATCTTCAGTGTCAGACTAAAAATCGTTATAGAATGTAATAAAATCTTCGATACAAGAGACTTGAACACTATATTCCAATCATGATGTAGAGCAGGTGATAGGTTTTATTGGAAAAATTGAAAAGCTATACGCAATTTTTTTTGTTTGTTTGCAATTTCTATTGTTCGTTATTTTTTTACAGTAATTGTAGGTAACATATTGTCATGTAGCGCGTTAGCTTTAACTAACAATTTAAAGTTTGGTATAGAAAACAGGTGCTATTAAGAAAACACGAAGAAAATAGAAACCAAAAACCCCCCAAATGTTGGAAATATGCACCTGGAAGGTCCGAACTCTCTATAGACTCTCTCTCTCTCTATAGAGATACAGTCTCTATCCAATTGGCGAATGTCCTTGATAAATACATGGCTGACATCTCCACCATGCAGGAAATGTGATGGACATGACTGGTTTGCCCACGACTTAAGAACCGTGACATCTTTTACAGCTGCCCTGCAGAAAGACACGATCTGGGTTCAAGATACGTAGTCGGCAAGATACTTCAGCATCTGGTCTAGCAGTTTAACCCTATAAGTGACCGAATAGACACCATCCGCATCAAGGTGAAATATTTTTGCATTACGCTGATTTGTGAACACGTCCTGAAGGAAGACAAAGACAAGGACGTAAAGCATGCATTCTATGAGCACCTGGAAGTAATATATGAGACCGCTGCCCTGCCCATGACATTAAAATTGTTCTTCGAGATTTTTATGCTAAAATAGTAAGGGAAGCAGTAAGGACATTCTGTCTACACAAACACATATAATACCGGATTTTTGCAAGAAACATGGCAGTGAGTGAAAGCAGATTAACGCATAAGGATTTCCACAAGGCAAACTGGATATCCCCGGATCAAAAGATACAATATGGAATTGAAGACAGTAAAAACAGCGTTATGGATGTGCATGTGATGCAGGAGCCCATTTATGGGTAGGTATGTTAAGGGAAAATGTTAGGGAGCAAAAATTACTGGGAATCAACCATACATTTTACCTCTCTAGGAAGCCCCGTGGGATCAGCAGGAGCTGATTGTATAACACAAAAAAATTGTACGTGGACCACCTTAAGGGTTGAAGATTGAGCGTAATTATGTTCTGAGAAACTATTGGGGTTGCAAAAAAATTGGGGGTCGATCATACATTTCATTACTCTAGGGGCACCTTTGTGGTAGTTAGATCGCTTGTATGGGAGTTCCCTTAGGGGGTGAAAATCTGAGGTAGGTATGTTAGAAGTAACCGGTAAGAAAGTTTCAGTCGGGAAAACCGACCCTTACCCACAGTAAAATATAAAATTTCCCAATATATTGACATTATTACACAATTTCTAAAGTGAGCGGAGTGGTTCATTTGTATGGGAGGTACCAGAAGGGGCGTGGCAAGACATCTTTTCCAAAACTTCATCCTGAGTTAGTTTCACTCATAACAGAATTAGGGTATGATAGCGTTAGGTGTATTGATATTATAACTCCATCTCTAAAGTGGGCGGAGTGGTACATTTGTATGGAAGGTGCCAGAAGGGGCGTGGCTAGACTTCCATTTTTTTTTCTCCGATCGTGTCGATCGTGCATAATTTGGGCACGATCGTGTCGAGTGTATTGATATTATTATTCCATGTCTAAGAAGGGCGGAGGTACCAGAAAGGGCGTGTCTAGGCTTCCAGAATTTTTCTCAAAAACATTATCCTGCTTGAACTTTACCATACCAGATGGGTATGGATGGTACCAGATGGGGCGTGGCTAGACTTCCAGTTGTTTTCTCAAAAACTGTATCCTGCTATTGATATACTAAATAAAGAATTTGGGTACGATCGCGTTGGATTTATTGATATTATTACTCCATCTCTAAAGTGGGCGGAAAGCTACATTTGTATGGGAGGTACCAGAAGGGGCGTGGCTTGACTTCCAATTTTTTTTTCCAAAACTTTATCGTGTTATAACTTTACTAAATACATAATTTTGGTACGATCCCGTAGGGTGTATTGATATTATTACTCGATTTCTAAAGTGGACGGAATGATGTATTTGTATGGGATGTGCCACAAGGGGCCGGGCCATGTAGCCCATTTGCATTACCGTAAGCAACGTGCCTGCCCCAGCCCTTAAACACGATTTGGCTAAAGGAACACATCCCTCATTATTAGTATCTGAATGTTAAATGGACAGTGCTTAGAAAAGGTGATCCAAGTGTTTGCACCAACTAACGCGTGATCAACCTTTTACCCATCGCATACAAGGTCCTGTCTAGTGTGTTTCTCAAAAGACTAAAACCCATCATAGTAAACCTAATTGAACCTTATCAGTATATGTTGTCACCGGGTAAATCCACAAAATCCACGGCCGATTAGATGCACGACTACAAATCCTGGTTAAGAACCAAGAAATGCAAATCGACACTTACCATCTGTTTCTCGATTACAAAACTGCTTTCGACAGTCCGATACAGCAGAAATTTTTGAGATGCTATGGCTGAGTTTGGCATTCCTGCAGAACTGACACGACTTTGAGGGATGCCACTAACTGACACGAAGTCTTCAGTAAAAATAGGCAAAAAAAACTGACTGAGCCATTTTCTACCAAGCTTGACTTTAGACAAGGCGACAGTCTGTCACACGATCTCTTTTGCATCCCGATAGAGATGATCATTCGGAAGGCTGCTGTTAACACGACAGGAACCATCTCCAATCAAAGTCACTGGCTGCTCGCGTGTGCCGATGATATAGATATTATTGGCCATGGACTGCGTGATGTTACTGCAGCCTTTTCAAACATTGAGAAGCAGTCGGCAAAAGTGGGTCTAGTGACAAATAAGGACACAACCAAGTTATTTGTTTCAACGAACAAAGAGTCTACTTGTTTAGCACGTTGCGTGAACATGAACAACTATAACTTTAAAGTGGTAGAAGATTTTGTTTACCTTGACCTCCGCCGTAAACATAATTATTAATTTCCGCCTGGAAATGACGAGACAAATATTGTTCGCAAACCGCTGCTATTATGTGCTAAGGAAGAGATTTAAAGACAAAGCCCTCTCTCGACGAACAAAGATCCAACTCTATCATACACTGATCCTTCTTATCTTGCTCTACAGTAAAAAAAAAACAGTAAGAAAGTTTCAGTCGGGAAAACCGACTTACATATACCCTCACCCTCAGTAAAACATACAATTTTTTAGTATATTTATATTATTAGTCGATTTCTAAAGTGGGCGGAGTGGTACATTTGTATAGGACGTACCAGAAGGGGAGTGGCCATGTAGCCCATTTTAAATACCGTTAGAAGTTTCGGGAAAAATAAACTTGTGCAAAGTTTTAAAACGTTTGGTTTCGTTTTTCGAAAGTTATCGTGCGTACCAGCCGGACAGCCAGACAGACGGACAGTGCTCAAACGACTTAAAAAGTCATAAATCGAATTTGGTTCAAAGAAACTTAGGGTCTAATGTGACTCCTTCTATGTGTTACAATTTTAGATCGTACTAATTGATATATATCCTCCTAGCCGTAGGGTGAGGGAATAACAAGTAGATCAATCCATTCTGGAAATCTTCGACGGAAAAATACTTCGCAAAATATTTGAACCCATCATCCTTAACGGCGACACCGTTGTCGTATAAAACATAAGCTGTATAACAACGTCGACGTTGTTAAGGGCTTTCAAATATACCAACTGTGCCGGCTGCGACATGTTGTACGAATGGATGAAAATGCTCCAGTATTTGGGCGAACCTGGTGAAAGAGCTGTTTTCTAAACATGGTGTGACGAACTATCTACGGAGCGCAAGAGACTGAAGCGCTTGAAAATTATTTTCTACGTGCAGCAACTAATGGATGATTCTGCTGTTACTGCCAAATGTGAAGAAGAAGCCAACGAATTTCATTCAAATTGTGCTAGTATCAAGAGAGCAACTATCCAAAACTACTTGGTACCCTAAAATTTTCCCTCTGTGCGCTAAATCTGTTTACTATGCCCTCTTTAAGTAAGGCCTTACATGGCTTTACATCTCCACTTTCACATTACCGTCAATTTGTGTGTGTGTTAACTTGATGGCCGACACAAATGTTATTACGTTTCATTGTTATGCCAAAACCACCCACAGTAGGCTATTTATGCTTCATGTACCCTTATGTTTGCCTTGCCTACTGACTACAACACCTCTTCACCTAACCATTTCTACTCTACAGTTCTGATCATATCACGTTTCTTTGGTGCCATGCCTGTGCTCGGTGTGTGGCCTACGGCAAGCGTGGAAAATGTACATTTCAAATGGTTAAGTTTACCGGTACTGGTGACGATAGTGTTATCGGGATTTTCCTCCGTGGATGTATTTCTGTCACTCAAAGTTGCCACCGACGTGGGATTGCAGCTGACAACAACAGGTGAGATTAACTTGCAAAAACCAACAAACTTTTGCTTAAATCGCCCACAAACTTCATTTGTATAAATGTTAAATTGTGTGTGTGTGTGTGCGTTTATTTCTTTCCCGTCTAAGGTCCTTTGAGTTTCAGCATTGAATGCTTTACATCATTTTTGGTTTTCCTGTGGCTGGCTCATAAGTGGCCAAATTTAGTTAACGCAACTCGACGCCTTGAAACAATTTTCCTTAGTAATCCCTACGCTGAGTGTCCGGAATCGCAGAGATTAAGTCATAGCGTGTGGGTACTTGGCACCTCGTTTCTCTGCGCAGCCTTGGGTAATTTATGAATCATTGATATATTTACGTGTTTTTGTTTTAATATTAAAATTGCGTTTCTCCTGCCTTGTGGTTTTGTGTGGTTGATTGGATGGTCCAATTAGTGGAACATTTGTTTTATGTTGCCAGCAGTCTGTACAGCAACACTATGCAAATTAAAAACTGCAACTTAACAGTGGACTTTTGGAAGAATTACTATGTGCGTGAGAGGTTCCAGTTCTTTTCGTTGGTCACCTACAATGTGTATTTGCTGCCATTGTTACAGGTAGGTAATCGATAGGTAATCGTGGAGGTAACATTTTCTTACTTTAATGTTTATTAATTATGCACAATTGAATTATTACTATCATACGCCTAAGAAATATTTATATACCCAGCCAAAAATTGTTAAATTTTATTATGAAAGTTTGCATCACCAATTTTTTTTTTGTACCAAAAAGTTTCAACAAGTATTTTTGTTGTATCAAGAAGTATTTTTATCATACCAAAAAGTAATTTAATTGTACCAACAGTTACATTTAATGTACCAACGGTCACTTGTATTGCATCAGAAAGTACTTGTATTGTATCAAGAAGAATTTTTATTGTATCACGAAGTAATTTTATTTACATTTAAGGCACCAAAAAGTACCTTTGCTGTTTTAAAAAGTACGTTTATTATACTAAAAAGTACTACTGTTGTACGTAAAAGTTCTTTTGTTGTATCAAAAGGTACTTTTATAGTACCAAAAATATTTTGATTATAAAAAAGTACTTTTATTGTACCAACAAATTCATTTCTTATACCAAAAACGAATTTTATTGTAACACAAAGAACTTTGATAACATTTGATTTTATTAAGGCACATAGATCGTTTTTTTCGGTTGTTATACTCTGATATACATAATTGGTCAATATTGGTCATAATTGTTACTGCAGCTTTCTTCATCTTCTTCTATGGAATATGTAGTACGAAGTCTACATATGTAGTCTACGGCAATAGACTTGATGGGCAGCACAGGAGGGGGCGATCAAAACTTCATTAGGGAGACCATGTTCAGTAGGGTGTTCCTTATATAGGATTTTTGGGAATTGAACACAAAATCGAACTTTGACCTCTTTTCGGCACACTCTAACGTCTAACTTTCGATGGGAAACTTCGCACAATATATTCGTAATTTTGTAAACAACAAACCAAAGGTGGAGTTCGATGTCCAACTTCGCTACTAATACCTTTTTTTTAACGAAATTCCTAAAAATCCTATATAAGGAACACCCTACTGAACATGGTCCATCTAACTCACATCTTCACTATCTCATGATTCATACAACGACGATACTTTCCGTTGACGAGGATGAGTCCAAATATTTTTCAGATATATCCGCTTATGTGATTACTCAGAATTCTGCGCAATAGAGGAAGACAGATGGAACCAGTGCCTAGTACAGTTGGATATTCGTTAGTCGAGAGAGGGCTTTGACATTAAAACGCTTGCTTAGCACATAGTAGCAGCAGTTTACGTTCAATATTCATCTCTTTATATTAATTTATGGCGGAGTCACTATTAAGTGATAGTTGTCAACGTTGACGTAGTGTCACAAACGAGGAGACTCTTTGTTCGTTGAAAGAAAAAAAATGGTTTTGTTCTCGTTTATCACCAGATCCCTTTCTGGTGACTGCTTCTTAATGCATGAAATGGCTGCAGTAACATCCGGCAGTCATCTATATCATCGGCCCAAGCGCCTTGTCCGGATCCTCGCTTGGTACAAAATGGTTCTGTCAGATTTTTGCCTATTTTCATTAAAGACTTCGTGTCGGTCAGTCCCGCAAAGTCGTATTAGCTTTGCGGGGATGCCATTTGTAATCTAAAAACGGATGGTAGTTGTCGATCTGTATTTCTGGGGTCTTGCCTAGTGTCAATATCTGGTCGGTCGTGGATTTACAAGGTTCGCTTAAATGAGCTTCTTTTACATAACACACTAGACAGGACCTTGTATGTATGGACCAACCCGCGATAGTTGGTACGCACACGTGAATCGCATTTCTTATGCACAGGTCATAGAACACTCAGATTCCAATCGTGGGTCATGCATTCCGTCTTAGAACACTCAAATTCCAATCATCGGTCCTGCATTCCTTACGCCAAATGGTGTTTATGAGCTGTTACATGCACGTTGCCACCACCTAGTTGCAGCCAAGATACGCACGCGATTAAGTAGTGCTAAAAACACTCGTAATCAAACGCAAAGGAAGCTAGACATCCCAAAGCTGCATACCACTGAGATAGCCAATGCCTACCCCAACCAACTCTCTCAATTACTCCAAACAAAGCCCCCTAATTCTGATGTTCCTAGCATACAGTGGCAGCATATTGCGAATTCTATAACCACTGCCGCAACGACCGTACTGCGTTATGAAAAACCACGCTCAGACAAGCCTTGGTACGATGATAAATGTCGCGAAATGTCTGTGGAAATGGATGCTGCATACAAGGCAAAACTGCAGCCAATGGTGACGCGTGCGGTGACGAAGCGTTATAAAGAGATAAGAAGGGAGATTAAACTTTTGTTCAGGCGGAAAAAGCATCTGTGGAAGAAAAGAGGGAACCAGGATATCGAAAACTACAGGGATAGAGGTGAGGCCCGATAGTTCTACCAAAAGGTAAAAAGTACAGGTTTTGGAACAGGGATCCCCACCTGTAAGGACAGAGACGGAAATCTGGTCACGGACACTCAGAGCGTGCTGTAAATATGGAGGGAACACTTTCAATCTCTACTCGTTTCCGAAGGCAGCATATCATCGACGATGGGATAGACTGTCCACCACCGAGCTAAAACGAGATCAGCACGGCAATTGCACAGCTTAAAAAAACAAAGCTGCGGGAGCCGATGGACTACCGGCAGAGATTTTTAAAGCTTGCGGCGATTAGCTGGCAACATGCATGCACCAGCTCATAAACACGATTTGGCTCAGCGAGTGCATTCCCGATGATTGGAATCTGAGTGTCCTATGTCCCGTTCTTAAGAAAGGCGATCCAAGTGTGTGTACCAACTATCGCGGGTTGGTCCATACACACAAGGTCCTGTCTAGTGTGTTATGTAAAAGGCTAAACCTCATTTAAGCGAACATGGTAAATCCACGACCGTCCAGATGTTCACACTACGACAAATCCTGGAGAAGACCCAAGAAATGCAGATCGACACCTACCATCTGTTTATCGACTACAAAGCTACAATCGACAGTCCGTTACGGCAGAAACTATTAGATGCAATGGCTTAGTTTGGTATCCCCGCGATGCTGACTGACACAAAGACTTTAGTGAAAATAGGCACAAATCTAGCAGAGCCATTATCTACCAAGCAAGTCTTCAGACAAGGCGATAGCATGTCATGCTATATCTTTAACATCATAATGGAGATCATCATGCGGAAGGTTGCAGTGAACAGGAATGGTACCATCTTCAACAAAAGCCACATGTTGCACTGAAAAGCAGTCGACGGAAGTGCGTATGGTGAACAAAGCCAAGTTATTTGTTTCAACGAACAAAGAGTCCACTCGTCTGGGACGCTGCGTGAACGTTGACAACTATAATATTGAAGTGGTATATGATTTTAGTCTACCTTGGCTCCGCCATAAACAAAAGTAATAAGGTCAGCCTGGAAATCACGAAACGAGTATTGATCGCAAACCGCTGCTACTATGCTCTGAGCAAGTGTTTTAATGATAAAGCCCTCTCTCGAAGAACAAAGATCCAACTCTACCAGACTCTGAACCTACCTGTATTGCTCTACAGCGCAGAATCATAGGAAATGGCGCAGACTGATCAATATATTCTGGGAGTTGTTAAGAGAAAAACTCTTCGCAAAATATTTGGACCCATCATCGTTAACGGCAAGTATCGTCGTCGAATGAACCCTGAGCTGTATGATATCGACGTAGTCAGGCACGTTGAAATGGACATAATGCACTGGCTTGAACACGTTGAACGAATGGGTTAAAATGTTCCAGCTCGAAAGGTGTTCGTCAATAAACTCGATGGGCGGCTCAGGAGGGGGCGACCAAAATTTCGTTGGATGGACCAGGTGAAAGAGCTGTTATCTACACTAGGTGTGACTAACTATATACGGAGCGCAAAAGACCGAAGCGCTTGGAATACTTTTCTAAATTTAAATTTCTGTTGTTGCTGCCAGTAAAGAAGAAGAAGAAGAACAGAAACATAACTGAGCTTTCGTGTACGTCCCTGTTTTACGGTTCTTACTAAATACTTGGTGCCGCTCCTATCATGCGGGAAACCAGGGCACCTTACTCAATCATCAATATTTCTCTCATAGGCGGCCCTCTCCATCATGTCAACGGCAACTGACATAGTGTTGAGTAGTGTCGAGTCAATCGGCATGTAAAAGCTTCTTAAATAGCCGACATTTGAATTTGTCGTTAAACTTAGGTCCCGTTGTGTGAGAAGCTTCCACATATCTCAAACTCAACGGAAAAAGTGGTTTAATGAAGGAGATGTGTATAATTTAATGTTTTTCCGATAGGGGACACAAGTTCGTGTTTAAGTCTAATTCATAATTTTTTTCTATTTGGGGACTCGAAAAAATATAGTTTATTAAATAATTTTACATTATTAATACCTTTAACTAATATTTAAAACCAGTACAGAAATTTCAGTCAGTTAAACTGACTGATAAATACCATCACCCAATATAAGATATTGTTTAAGTCTTGAGTTATTGAAATTAACCGATTTGTAATTAAAAGAAGAAAGTTTCAGTCGGGCAACCCAACTTACATTTACCCTTACCCTCAGTAAAACAAATAATTTTCTATTATATTGATATAATTATTCGATTTCTAAAGTGGGCGGAGTGGTACATTTGTATGCGAGGTACGAGAAGGGGTGTGGTTGGGCTTCCAGATTTATACTCCATTACGTTATCCTGTTATAGTTTTACTAATTACAGAATTTGGGCACGATTGCCTTGGGTGTACTGATATTATTAGTACATCCCTAAAGTGGGCGGAAAGGTACATTTGTATGGGAGGTACCATAAGGGGCGTCGCTAGACTTCCAATTTTTTCTCCAAAACTTTGTCCTGTTATAACATAACAAAATACAGAATTTGGGCACGATTGTGTTGAGTGTATTGATATTATTACCCTATTTCTAAAGTGGGCGGAGTTGTACATTTGTATGGGAGGTACCAGAAGGGGCGTGTCTAGACTTCCAGATTTTTTCTCCAAAACTTTATCTTGCTTAAACTTTACCAAATACAGAATTTGGGCGCGATCGCGTTAGGTCTTTTAATAATATTAATCGATTTCCAAAGTGGGCGGTACCAGATGTGTATGGGAGGTACCAGATGGGGCGTGAATTAACTTCCAATTTTTTTCTCCAAAACTTTATCCTGTTATAGCTTTACTAAAAAGAAAATTTGGGTACGATCACGTTTAATTTATTGATATTATTTCTCCATCTCTATAGTGGGCGGAAAGGTAGAATTGTATGGGAGGTACCAGAAGGGGCGTGGCTAGGCTTTTAAAATTTTTTCCAAAACTTTGTCCTGTTATAGCTTTACTAAGTAAGAATTTTGGGACGATCCCGTAGGGTGAATTGATATTATTACTCGATTTCTAAACTGGGCGGAATGATGTATTTGTATGGGAGGTACCAGAAGGGGCGGGGCCATGTAGCCCATTTGCAATACCGTAAGTAGTTTTGAGAAAATAATAACTCGTGGAAAATTTCAAAACATTTGGTTGCGTCTTTCGAAAGTTATCGTGCGAACCAGCCGGACAGCCACCAGACAGACAGACAGACAGACAGACAGACAGACAGACAGACAGACAGACAGACAGACAGACAGACAGACGGACATGGCTCAAACGACTTAAAAAGTCATGAATCGAATTTGGTTCAAAGAAACCTAGGGTCTATAGTCACTCCTTCTATGTGTTACACTTTTGGGTCGTATCAAATGATATATACCTTCATCCCCAAGGGTGATGGTATAAAAAAACTAGTATCATCCCAGTAGGAAGTGTCTGCAAGACATCCTCAAGGATAGGTGCATTACCATAGTAAATCGTTGATGACACATCCGGGACCGTCCATACAAATCGTCGACGAAGTGTCCGACAAGTGTCCGCTTTGTCATGCACGACCTGATAAGCGACAATGTCGGTCAAATTGTCGTTGATGCCTACATAAGCGACATGTCGCCCACAAAATCATACACGACCTAATAACCGACAATGTCGGCCAAATTGTCGTTACCAGTACTTTATAATTTAAAATAAAAAATGAGAGTATTTTTATTAAAAACGTGCGATACATGAACCGTCACGCACTGCTGTTTCTATCAAACTGAATATGTTTTACTTCTACTTTCCTCTCATTAATTTTATGTCATAATTGTCCCGTTACATTGAATTTTTTTGTTTGATGCACGACAACATTAGTATTTTGTCGGTCAGCTTGTCGTCAAAACACTTCTGTTTAATTTTTCACATTTTGTCTTGAGGACAGCTTTGACGACAAAGACGTGTATGACGATACTTCCTCGTGGGATTAGTTCAACTTAACTAATTAATGAAAAGAATATCGTTATGATTTTTTCGAGGCTATATCATGATTATTTCATATATTAAAGTATTGTGTCCAAGGCTTCTCTTTAAAAATACTATTTTAAATATTGTAAACACTGGGGCGTCCAAATCCCATTTACAGATTTTTTCTATTTTCTATTGCTTTTGCTCTCGTTTCCAATCGCCTCTAGTGGATCACCGTATCGATGACATTCGTCTGGAGTTTCGTTGACATTTTCGTGATGCTCATCAGTCAGGTGCTATCAATGCGTTTCTATCAATTCAACTGGTGTATGCAGCGACATCAAAAGGAGGTTCGCATTACATTTTAAACAAAATACACTAACTCTCTTCAGCACTTGTGTCTTCGTGGCGTTTTTTATTTTCACAAACAATTACGTTTGACACGCAACTGTTGCGCCGTGACATGACATATGACAATCACATGATGACTCCACCTCTAACGCCTGCAGCTCATGTCAAATGACTTTTGGTTTCGAATGCGTCAGGACTTTTTGGCTCTTACAGATTTACTGCGACAATACGATGACAATTTGTCGCCTCTGGTGATGCTGTCTTGCTCTCAGAATATGTATTTTCTGGCCACACAGATATTTAATATTTTCCAGTAAGTATGACAGGACACGTAGTGCAACGCTATATCCTATTAAGATTTTCATCGTATGTGCTTGGCTAGTAAATCAAATGAGTTTTTGCTTTGTCATTATGACCTTGTACCCTGAGTTGAGTTTGGTCTCTTTGTTGGGTCTTGCGTCGTCTGGTGGCAATGTAATGCGGTTCTTTTTGTTTGTTCTTCCCCAGATACCGAGAATATATGATGACTGAGTTGTACTTTTGGACATCAATGATTTTTGTGGCCATACGGACGTATTATATGATGCGAAAGGCAGCCGATATCTATGATATGTCAAATGCGATTAAGAGCACTATTTATGAAATTCCAACATCCAATTGGTGTCTAGAGGTAAGTAGTTAGATGGTTGCGCAGCAGCACGGGAATGTATACATTCCTTCGTTATCCTGTGGCGAATGCTTGGCAACCAGTTATTTCCCCCTGTAAGCATCAAAATTCTATTGCTTTGTTTGCTTTTAGCTTAAGAGACTGAATGAAGTCATTGTTTCCGATTTGATAGCATTAAGTGGCCGAGGTTTCTTCTTTCTCACCAAACGTCTAATGTTTGCCGTAAGTTCGAAAGTCATTGTTACCCTCCACATGTCACCGCACCGCATCCAAGCACACACAATTTCATAAAATTCCAATTGCCTTGGACAACAACAGTTTTCATGCGATAGTACATTTCGATGGACGACATTTGATGAACGTGCAGATGATGTAGTTCAAAACAAGAACAACAGCAACTACACAAAAAAACTTTAATGTTTATTACATTTTCAGATGGCTGGCACTTTGGTTGTTTACGAGTTGGTCCTTTTGGATCAGGTCGATGGCAGTGATGTACGCACTCCTCTCTGTAACCAACGAAAGAGTTAAATGGAGTGGACGTATTGAGCTGTGAGCGGTTCCACTACATGTTTGTCAAGACATCATTTGCCTTCGATGTTTATGGAGTGTTATAATCTTTGTTCGACCCTAAGGCTAACATCCTTTTATGTTAGAACTTGAGTTTAAAGTGTTTTTGATGTGGTTGTAAAAGTTTTTATTATATAAAATATCAATTTAAAAATAATTTTACTGGAAACTGTTTTTGTTCGGTTAGTGGATGTTGGGCGGCTTGTAATAAATTTTATGGATGTAATGTACGTGATGTGATAAGAGACATAAGATTTGGTTGTGTGTTTAATGTTTATTTAATATTTAATACATTAATATTTAAGATAGGTACGATGTCTTACATTACAACGGGGTAAATGTGTTTATTACTTGGGATTATACATTTTATGGCAACCTAAGAATTATTTGGGGGAAAGTGTCTTGGGGAAATAAAAATAAGTGTTAAGCTTAAAAATGTTAAATTAAATAAAAATATGTATATAAATAAAAATTAATTGTTGTGCGTTAGTAAAGGCATCACTCAATAACAGATGGGCTGATTTGGCAAAGTTTTTTTTAAACGTTGTAAAAAGCTCTTATGAAAAAAAATTTTCGTCACGCCCATTTCTACACCCAATTTTTTCAATATATCTAATTCATATGAAACGCTCTATAAAAAACAATATTTCAAAAAAACATTAATTTATTTATAGATTTCGCTCTAAAATGTTCTATATGGAAATTATAACAGGCTATAAAAAATAAAAATCTTGGATTTAAATACAGAGTTTGGGTACGATCGCGTTGGGTGTATTGATATTATTAGTCGTTTTCTAAGGGACATGAATAGACTTCCAGTGTTTTTCTTCAAAATTGTATCCTGCTGTAGTTTTACTAAATACAGAAATTAGGCACGATCGAGTTGGGTGTTTTGATTTTGTTACTTGATTTCTAAAGTGTGCGGAATGGTATATTTGTATGGGAGGTACCAGAAGAGCTGGGGCCATGTAGCCCATTTGCAATACCGTAAGTAGTTTTGGGAAAATATTAACTCGTTCAAAGTTTCAAAACATTTGCATGCGTCTTTCGGAAGTTATCGTGCGTACCAGCCGGACAACCAAACAGACAGACGAACATGGCTCAATGACTTAGAAAGTCATAAATCGACTTTAGTTCAAAGAAACCTATAGTCTAAAGTAACTCCTTCTTTGTGTTACACTTTTGGGTCGTATCAAATGATATATACCCTCCTACCCGTAGGGTAAGGGTATAAAAACATAATTTCCCTTTACACCGCATGAATTAGGTATGGGATAGCTTCCCGTGTTGTTGTGAATTAACACGCTTCCTATTTTAAATTCACAACAAACGGCACGTAGCTGTTTGAAAAGCTTTTACTAGACATGCCGATTGAATCGACACTATACTGCGAAGTTGCTGACGACAACATCGAGGGCGCCGGCAATGTAAGAAAAATGTAGATGACTGGAACCGGGAATCGAACCACGGATCTGCCGCATGTTAGTCGCGCGTTCTAGGAACTTTGTCACTGTAATTTTGTCTATGTCACTGTAATTTTAATCCCATTACTGCATTTTGGATAATATTGAGTTATCGGAAATGTATGGAAGATTTTTTTTTCGAAAATTTTCGTCTAAAATACTGTGTCGCTTGTTGTAAATAATACTATTTCCCAAGCCCCAAAGAGGTCAAAGGTTAGGGTTATAGTAAGTCCTATATTTTTTTTTACCAAACGTTCGATTAAGTCGTATAAGCAAATATCGACGTGTGTGGGCTATTTCTCTGATATTATTATTATTATTAGCCTTTAAAACAACTTGACACATATATATATTTATATCTTAGTGCCTAAGTCAGAGGCCGAAATGATCAAAGATTTCCATTCGCTTCGATCTTGTGTGCACCGTCTCCAGTCAGTCCTACCAAGCAGCGTCAGTGATTACTCCACCTGGTCCTTCCAACGTAGTCGCGGTCTCCCTCTTTTGCGCCGTCCTTCGAGGTCTTGATACCTGTGTAAGCACCCAAGATTCGGAGGCGTACAACAGGACCGGTAAAATTAGTACCTGGTACAGCTGGACTTTGGTAGTTCGAGATAGGGTGGTGTTTATAAAGTGCTCGCGTAGTCCAAAGAAACACCTGTTGGCGAGCACTATTCTCCGTTTTATTTCGAGGCTGACACTGTTGTCTTTGTTCATGGCGGATCCAAGGTAGATAAATTCATCCACTACCTCAAAGCAATAGTTTTCAAAGTTCACGCTACGTCCCCAACGGGTGGACACTTTGTTCGATGATACCATTAACTTCGTCTTGTCCTCATTCACTGCCAAACCCATTTTCGCAGACTCCTTTTCAACCGATGAGAAAACAGCTGTTACCTCTCTCATCGTTCGACCGATAATGTCGATATCATCGGCATATGCGAGCAGCATATGGCTCTTATTAAATATGGTGCCAGACATGTTAACCTCTGCTTTCCTTAACACCTTATCCATCACTATGTTGAACAGCATACATGACAAACCGTCACCCTGTCTAAGACCTCTCGTCGTATCGAATGGTACAGTTAGATCCTTGCCAATCCGAACAGAGGATTTGGTATTCGTAAGGGTACACCGGCAGAGACGAATTATCTTCGCAGGAATACCGAACTCAGACATGGCTTCGTATAGTCGATGCCTGATGGGACTATCGAAGGCAGCTTTGTAACCGACAAAGAGATGGTAAGTGTCGATTTGCTTCTCATGGGTTTTCTCAAGAATCTGCCGTAGTGTAAATATCTGATCCGTCGTGGATTTGCCTGGTCAAAAGCCGCACTGATAAGGTCCAATCAGGTTTTCCACAATTGGCTTTAGACGTTCACACAGTATGCTAGACAGGACCTTATACGCAATCGGTAAGAGGCTAATTCCACGATAGTTTTTACACTCACTACGGCCAGCTTTTTTGTAGATTGGACATCGCACACTGAGATTCCAATCCTCTGGCATGCTCTCCTGAAGCCAAATGTTCTCTATGAGCTGTTGTATGCTCAAAACAAGCTCATCTCCACCGGCCTTAAACAACTCAGCTGGAAAACCATCAGCCCCAGCGGCCTTATTGTTCTTTAGGCGGGATATGGCAGTTGTTATCTCAGCTTGGCTCGGAGGTGGTGATATACTGTGAGATTTTCAGGACAATTAAATTATTATAATGGCTGTTATAACGGTTTCTTTTAAATGGGGCGTGGCACAGCCAACATCCACCCTGGCTGTAATTCATACTGTACCAACAACACATATCAAATATCATCTTTTTACCTCTTATAGTTCATAAGTTATATCACGCCCACTGATTCGATTCCGCCCCTTTTTTGTTGCACCACAAACTGTTCTGTTAGGCGATTAGAAAAACAGTCCTCCAGATATTGTAGTTTTAAAAATTCAAACATACAAAGACAAACTCATTTTCATATATATAAATTTGACTTGTGACCTCTTTTGGGCACGGTTTAAAGTCGTCCGAGTTTGCTCAATTTTTGACCAAAGTTATTTTAAAACAACTGACACAAAGTTAAATTTTCGCTGCCACCCTAATGAATATAGTATTTTGCAATACGAACATTTGTATAGACCCTCCCCCTAATAAGTGCTTTCCCATGTAAGAACACGAAATAAATTCTAATCGCCTTAATAAAACCAGTAAGAAAGTTTCAGTCGGGTGACCCGACTTACATATACCATCACCCTCAGTAAAATAAAAAAATTGATATTATATTGATATTATTACTCGATTTCTAAAGTGGGTGGAGTGGTAAATTTGTATGGGAGGTACTAGAAGGGGCGTGTCTAGACTTCTAGGTTTATCCTCCAAAACTTTAGCCTGTTGTAGCTTTACTAAATACAGAGTTTGGGCACGATAGCGTTGGATGTATTGATATTATTACTCCATCTCTGAGGTAGGCGGAAAGGTACATTTGTATGGGAGGTCCCATAAGGGGCGCTGCGAGACTTCCAATTTTTTCTCCAAAACTTTATCCTGTTATAACTTAATAAAATACAGAATTGGGGCACGATCGTGTCGAGAATATTGATATTATTACTCCATCTCTAAAGTGGGCGGCGTGGTACATTTGTAAGGGAGGTACCAGAAGGGGCGTGTCTAGACATCCAGATCTTTTCTCCA
Organism: Muscina levida; assembly: GCA_964034835.1. Taxonomy (NCBI): domain Eukaryota; kingdom Metazoa; phylum Arthropoda; class Insecta; order Diptera; family Muscidae; genus Muscina; species Muscina levida. The sequence continues at coordinate 41,402,526 of OZ035883.1, forward strand.
AAACTTTATTCTGTTATAGCTTTACTAAATACAGAATTTGGTCACGATCGCGGTAGTTCTAATAATAATATTAATCGATTTCTAAAGTGGGCGGTACCAGATGTGTGTGGGAGGTACCAGATGGGGCGTTGGTAGACTTCAGTTTTTTCTCAAAAACTGTATCCTGGTATAGCTTTACTAAATTAAGAATTAGGGTACGAGCGCGATGGATTTATTGATATTATTACTCCATATCTAAAGTGGGCGGAAAGGTGAATTTGTATGGGAGGTACCAGAAGGGGCGTGGCTAGACTTCCAATTTGTTTTCCAAACCTTTATCCTGTAATAGCTTTACTAAGTACAGAATTTGGGTACGATCCCGTTGGGTGTATTAATATTATAACTCGATTTCTAAAGTGGGCGGAATGATGTATTTGTATGGGACTTACCAGAAGGGGCGGAGCCATGTAGCCCATTTGCAATACCGTAAGTAGTTTTGGGGAAATATTAACTCGTGCCAAATTTCAAGACATTTGGTTGCGTCTTTCGAAAGTTATCGTGCGAACCAGCCGGACAGCCACCAGACAGACAGACAGACGGACATGGCTTAAATGACTTAAAAAGTCATGAATCGAATTTGGTTCTAAGAAAACTAGGGTCGGAAGTGACTCCTTCTATGTGTTACACTTTTGGGTCGTATCAAATGATATATACCCTCATCCCTAAGGGTGATGGAATAATTAAGATGGTGACCACAATAACATCGATCATAAAACCAATAATGAATGACCATAATCATCACTTTTAGATGGTATGGTACATTTTTAACATAGTGGATATTATTGTAATATACTTTACACTTCATTGGTGTGTTCCATTGAAAGTTTTACCCACTTTAGCATAACATAAAACAACTCCATTTAGCATAACATAAAACATTTATTATGTTCTTACAACTTTAATACACAATTCAACATCACCAATCAACATCATTATGTAGTATACTCTTTGATGATCTCGTTGTGCTCCTCAACATATTGTGAACAATAATTTGTTATTTGTTTAATAGGTCCTTGGTTAATCACGTTAATCACCATTAACTCATAAGTGACAACTGAGCTGGCCATCTGCTCTGGAAGCGAGAGCGGTTTACAGGTTTACGACGCCACATTTCATAAAAAGATAAGATAACAACGAAATACGAGCAACAACAACAACAACTATTAAAGAAAATGTCCAAAATGTTGTAATAAAAATTTACCGCCAATATAAGTTTGCGTGTCAAAGAAAAGAAACCACTGGCCGTAAATGCCGTCAAATCCACCGAAAGTTGTTCGCTAAAGCGTTGAGTCTTCAAAAGTAAACAGACGGGAAAAAAGACGTTAATAAGGAAATTGCCTCCGTCCAAGTGTATTTAATAACTTTTGTTAATAAATCACTGCCCCCGGATAGTTGCGTGGGGTAGTGACTACCCACCTCCATACACCACGATCGAGAGGGTATATCACGCAAACAGGAAAGAATTTTCTTTGTATACTCATCGACCAGTCCTGCCAAATAAAATGTCAAAATAGTGCGAAATATATTATAGAGCAGAGAAAACCAAAAGGCAATCTCGGCTATGCCATCCACGCCAATATTGCTGTAATTGAAAAGGGGAGACAAAAATTAATGAATTTGTTGTGGGGGCAGACAATATAAAAGTGGCGTGAGTTAGTGGGTGGTCAGTGTATGTGTGGAAGCTCACTTGAAACTATTGAATAGTTGAAAACATATGAAATACATGTTGTTAGCACAGGATAGAAGTATTAATGCCGATATCTCCAAGTTAATAATGCCCAAAAGCTTTTTAAGCACAAGATAGTGTTCACGCGTCTCAGTCCAAAATATTAAAGGCATTGCCTAGGAGACAGGGGAGAAAAGAGTGGAAAATAAGAGGAACTACAACTTTAAGTACTTCAAAAGTTTTCTACTTACCTTACCCTTCACATGTTTAATTCTTAAATAAAGTTGATGGAATCTCGCTGTGAAACCAATACTGATAACAATGACAAAGACATCGGTAAAGGAGCGTGGATAGGCTAATGTTAAATTAAGCCACTAGAAAGTAAATAGAACATATAAAACTTAATATTGCTACTGTTTTCGTTAATTCACATCTTAATACTCACCTCTAGAAATGGCGTTATCCAAGCATGATACGGTAAAAATGGTCGCAATTGTGTCCTTTCTCTATTATACAAACTCTCCAAGCGACTAATGTTCAACTTACATTGGATGGTCTCCAAACCACTCTTGTGAAAAGAGTTGTACAATAAACACAAGTGTTCAACTACAAAGAAGCGCTTAATGACATATTAATTTGCATTCGATACCTGGTCAACTCACTCATGCCACAGGACATTACTGTAGTGTACCAAACGTGTATCCAAAATTTCATACTAAATGTTACATACTTGTTATATGGAGCCTTCAGAAATATATCCTCAACTTGACGCCATTGCTGCATTAGGCGTGGCCACTTAATGGCTAGGCGCCAGAAGAAAATATGTTCCATGAGACAAACAGAAAATAAAGATAAAGGACCTGCAATGACAAAATGTTTAGTATTATAGCGCTTAGATGTTGTCGGACTTACTCGATGTATGAAAACTGAGTCCATTTTTATATAACATATATATGACTGTTCCAAATTCTAGTACGTTGAGAATCATGATAATCAAAGTATAAATTGCTGGTATACTTAACCATTTGTAGCAAAGTTTCGAAACATCCTTATGCAGTAGATTCGATGTTGGGAATATTGCAAAAATTTGCGATATAAAAAGTACTAAGAAAAAGAAAATAATTAACTTATACTAAGAAAATCAGCTAAGAAGATATATGTTTAAAAAAATATATAATATACACTATCGTACAATACGGGAAACAAAGTTTGAATAAAGGTGAACTAAATTTCTTTCATATGAAAACAAATGCAAGTGTCTAATGTAAATTACTTTCTCAGTTCTATTTAAACTAGACATAATTAGACTAGTAAAATCTATAAAATTAACTTGAGTTTTCGTTTTTTTCGTGCTATGCTCTACAGTCGGAAAATTCAGTCTGCACAACATCACCTCCCATAACGGATTCAGACTAGTAAGCTTTGCTTCGGCAAGAAACATGGTAGTGGGTGGAACCAGATTCCCCTATAATGATATCCACAAGGCAACCTGAATATCCCCTGATCACAACACAAGAAATCGGATTGATCACGTGGTAATTGTTGGAAGACATGTCTCAAGCGTTTTGGACGTGCGTGTGATGCGCGGTGCAAATGTTAACTAGGATCAACACATAGTTGCAGCCAAGGTATGCACGCGATTAAGTAGTGCTTAAAAGGCGCGTAACCAAACTCAAAGGAAGCTAGATAACACAAAACTGCATACCACCGAGATAGCCAATGCCTACTCCAAGCAACTCTCTCAATTCCGATGTACCCGACACCCAGTGGCAGCATATTGCGAATTCTATGACCTCTGCCGCAACGACCGTACTGGGTTATGCTAAACCACGCTCAGACAATGAAGATAAGGATGCTGCATACAAGGCAAAATGCAGCCAATGGCAACGGTGGCAATGACGGAGCGTGATAAAGAGAGTCAGGATATCGAAGATCGAAAGTTCTACCTAAAGGTAAAAAGTAAAGGTTTTGGACCAGGAATCCCCACCTGTAAGGACGGAGACGGCAATTTGGTCACTGACATTAAGAGTGTGCTGCAAATATGGAGGGAATACCTTCGATCTTTACTCGTTCCCGAAGGCAGCATAAGTGACGAAATCACACCAATCATAGCCGATGTTGTAGACTGTCCACCACAGAGCCAAAACGAGATCAGCACGACAATTGCACGGCTTAAAAGCAATAAAGCTGCGGGAGCCGATGGACTACCGGCAGAGCTTTTTAAAGCCGGCAACGTGCATGCACCAGCTCATAAACATGAACTGGCTCATGGAATGCATGTCCGATGATTGGAATCTGAGTGTTTTATGTCATGTGCTTAAAAAAGGCGATCCAAGTGTGTGTACCAATTATCGCTGGATCAGCCTTTTACCCATCGCATACAAGGTCCTGTCTAGTGTGTTATGTGAAAGACTATAGCCCATTTTAGCTAACCTGATTGTCGCTTTAGATCTGGTAAATCCACCACCTACACGATATTCACGCTACGACAAATCCTGGAGAAGACCCAAGAAATGCAAATTGACACCTATCATCTGTTTGTCGACTACAAAGCTGCATTCGTTAGTCCGATACGACAAAAACTATTAGATGCTATGGCTGAGTTTGGTATCCCCGCGAAGCTAATACGACTTTGCGGTATGACACTGACTGACACGAAGTATTGAGTGAAAAGTGGTAAAAATCTAACACAGCCATTTTCTACCAAGCGAGGCTTCAGACAGGGCGATAGTCTGTCATGCGATCTCTTTAATATCATAATGGAGATGATTATGCGGAACGCAGTAGTAAATACGACTGGCACCATCTTTAACAAAAGCCACATGCTGCTTGCGTATGCCGATGATATAGATATTATTGGCTGAGGACTGCTGGATGTTACTGTAGCCTTTTCGAGCATTGAGAAGCAGTCGGCAGAAGTGGGTCTGGTGATTAATGATGGCAAAACTAAGTTATTTGTTTCAACGAACAAAGAGTTTACTCGTTTGGAGAGTTTCGTGAACGTTGACAACTTTAATTTTGAAGTGGTACAGGATTTTGTCTGCCTCGGCTCCGTCAGCATGGAATTCAAAAGACGAGTATTGATCGCAAACCGCTGCTTATATGCGCTAAGCAAGCGATTTAATGACAAAGCGCTCTCTCGAAGAACAAAGATTCAACTCTACCAGACTCTGATACCACGTGTCTTGCTCTACAGCGCAGGATCCTAGGTAATGAAACAAGCGGCTCAATCTATTCTGGGAGTCTTCGAGGGAGAAATACTAAGCAAAATATTTGGACCCATCATCGTTAACGGCGAGTACCGTCGGCGAATAAATCATGAGCTGTACAACGACATCGACGTAGTCAAGCGCGTTCAAATAGACCGAATGCGCTGGCTTGTACACGTTGTACGAATGGACGAAAACGCTCCAGCTCGAAAAGTCTTCGGCTATAAACTCGATGGGCGGCGCAGGTGGTGGCCACCAAAACTTCGATGGATGGATTAGGTCAAAGAGCTTTTATCTAAGCTTGGTGTGATAAACTATCTCCGGGGTGCAAAAGACCGAAGCGCTTGGAATACTTTTCTACGTGCGGCTACTGATAGATAAAATTCTGTTGTCGCTGCCATTAAAGAAGAAGAAGATACTGACCATCATGATGAAATGATTTTGCGTTTTCGACATTCAAAGGAAACAAGAGGCAGGATCAAATGCATTACTCCGTTTTCGACAGATGGAAAACGTCGGACGAAGCAGCAGCTTGTATATTGAACAGCACTTTGTTTATGAAATGCGGCAGAGAGAGATAGAGAGAGAAAGAGTAGCGAGAGAAGCTGACTACGACGAATGGGGCGGAACGTGTTTTATTGCATGGCAGCGCACTATTGCCCGTGGTTAATTTGGCTTCATTGTTGTTTTCGATATAGGTTTGGGTATGCGCCGGTTGACGTCCTTCTTGGTTCACCATCCTAACTCGCGAGAAGCGCATGCGCAGTTGTTCCGGCAGCTTTAAGATGCTACCAACGCAGAGAGAGGCTAGTCTCCTTACTGTTTCCTACGTGAGTGGCCGCCTCGGCCTCTACAGACGTTTGAGTGGATATTACCACCAGACTTATATTTTCCTGATTCTCAATTTTACAATATCATATTATATACTTGTGTAAATGGAATGAACCAGTCAAATAAGCCCTAGATAGCTACTTGGTCCCTCTTTTTTTCAGCATGTGCCCCCACGATTTATTTTTACACGAAATAAAATTTCGGTTTTAAATTTTAAGCTATTTTTTTAAAAATGTAATTAAGTCTTAAGAATTTTTATCGAAATAACTTAATATATTAAAAATATTTTCTCATCATATCTACATATCTTAACTATTTATAAAATTGTTTAAAAAAGGGTGCTGATGAGATAGTTTGGCAACTATCGAAATAGCTATCCGTCATGCCAGCTGTCAACATAATCCATTTTACACATCTCTTGTAAAACAGATTCTATTAGCAATAATAGAATTGATCTTGAACCGAACAACGAAACCAAATTGTTTATATAAAAAAGTTTGTCTCGGGTAAAATCAGTTAATAGTAAAGCATTTTCAATTTAAAATTTTTTAAATCTCACAATTTACTTATTAAAAGAGTAAGCTGCTTATTTTTTTAATTTTCAAAGATCTTTTAAATCGTGGGCATAAGCAATATCTACACCAACACAGTCGTATCAACAAGGTTAAAAATGCATAATCATTGATAGTTTATTCATTAAAAAGTAAAAAAAAAAATTACGCGAAAACTGCATACAATTTGTGTCTTTGATAGTTTACAATTGCAATTTTTGGCTTTTACTTAAGATTCTAAAATTGAACTTAAATTAATTTGTATTACATCATCTTGAGACTTACCTTTTCTCACCGAATGATGAAACGTTTGACGTTCCATGATTTGTTGGAACGGACGTCTGTTCTTTCTTACAATTTCGTAATAAACAAGAAATACTTATAAATATGAAATTTAATTAAATAAAAAATGGGGTTGTTACTAATATTGCGATACGTTTGGTATAGTATTTGTATATCTTAAAACCACAAATGAAATAAACAAATTGTAAACTTGCAGTAAAATTGCAATCAAATGCAACACAAAAGCACAACATCCTTATAAAGTAAAGTGACGTAAACAACAACAAGGTCTTTTATTTGCATGTCACTTTGTAATTTTACGGTAGAGTTATAATATATTGTTATCTCTTTGAAACGATAGGGCGTTGTTCACATATGAAGGGCAATAACACATTTCAACTTGCAATTTCATTCGTTTTGAAGGGTTTTTAAGTTTTAATAACAATACAAAGTTTGCGAATAAATGAAAATGTAGTTTTGGTGTTGACAATGTTGTCCACCAACGACCACGACCACTGAAATGGTAAGAGTGTTATATTTTCAAAAGCTTGAAATGCACTGACAGGCTCATATATGGGTGAGAGGTAGATGATAAAGAAAATAAGTTTTTCTGACACTATTTTTTAAAATTTAAGGTGGGGTCGTTGTTGTCAGATAGTTGAAGTCTTTTGTTTGATATTAAATACCAAAATTTGAATTATTCACTTATCACTTCACTTGTAGGATTTACGTGGAATATTACTTATGACAATCATACGCCACCATATAGCATTTATATTATGTCAAACAAAAGAACGATACTTACTAACTTACAATCGATATTAAATTATTATGGCATGTAACTTGACAAAACGAATGAGGCAGAGCTTCTTCTATTTGGGGCTAATTTCACGAACAGTTCTCAGAATTGACTCCCAAATCAATTAGCAAAGATGTTGTACTGTGAAGTTGACAAATTTTTTTTAATAAGTTTGGCTTCCTTACTGAAAGAGCTGATTTCAATCGTCGATATTATAAGATATATTAACACTTCGTTATCCCATGTAACTTCTTTAACTTGATCAAACTAACAACGTTTTATTGTATCAAATGCTATCTCCCTCTATGACTTCTAATCTATAATAAATAGTTCAACTGCATATTCATTGCTGACGTATTACTTGTTTGTCAAGTTTTATGGTAAAAAACCAATTCATACACTGATAGCTTCTTCTTCTTTTCTTTTTAATTTCCCTTTACACCCCATCAATGAGGTATGGGATAGCTTCTCGCGTTGTTGTGAATAACCACGCTTTCTATTTTTAGATGCATAACTAACGGCACCTACTTGTTTATCGACGAATGCGAACGTCACTGTTTGAGAAGCTTGAGAAGCTCGACACTTATACAGCGAAATTGCTGTTAACAACATTCGAGGGGAGCCGACAATGAAAGAAAATTTTTCTTTTTTAAGATGATTGGACCCAGGAGTTGAATCTGTGATCTCCCGCATGGTAGTCGCGTGTTCTAACCACTATGCCACGGCCGGTGATAGATAGTAAAAATTTATTTATTCATATCTATATCATATATATATTCATATCTGTGTACAAATATTACATTATATAGCCACACTTCCCCTCTCTCCTATCAATCGGGAACAAATTGTATTCTTTTTTTGGTCCAAAACTAAAATTAATTCAACATATTCATAATGGTGTTGCATAGCACTATCTGCGATCTAAATCTTATTTCACTTGGACTAAAATACAGTTTCGCCACACCCCCTCCGCCCATTGATCCAAAATTTAAATTTCGTCTGCATGTTTTTATTCGTCTCTAGGGCTAAAATACAGTTTGGTCACGCCCACTCTGCCTTCTGATCCAAAATTTAAATTTCGTTTGCATATTCGTGTAGTCGAGTTCTATCTAGATATCAAATTTTATCTCTCTAGAACTAAAATACGGTTTTGCCGGACCCCCTCCGCCCACTGACCCAAAATTTAAATTTCGTCTGCATATTCATATTTGTATAGCCAACTATCTGGGTACCAAATTGTATTTCTTTGGGGCTAAAATATAGTTTGGTCACGCCCCCTCCGCCCACTCTACATTTTCATATTCGTGTTGTCGGGTACTGTGTACCAAATTTTATATCTCTGGGGGTAAAATAAAGTTTGGTCACGACCTCTCTGCCCACTGATCAAAAATGTAAATTTCGCCTGCATATTCATATTCGTATTGTTGAGTACTATCTGTGTACCAAATTGTATCTCTCTAGGACTTAATTGTAGTTTTGCCACGCCCACTCCGCCCACTAACCCCAAATAAAAATGTTGTCTGCATATTCATATTCATATGTTCGAGCACTATCTGTGTATTAAATATTATCTTCCTAGCTCTCAAAATATATTTTGCCACGCCCCCTCCGCCCATTGACCCAAAATTGAAATTTCGTCTGCATATTTATATTCGTATTGTTGAGTACTAATTGTGTGCCGAATTTTATTTCTCTGGACTAAAATCTATAATAGTTTTGCCACGCCCCATCTGCCCACTGACCCAAAATAAAAATTTCGTCTGCATATTAATATTCGTGTTGTTGAGTACTAATTGTGTGCCGAATTTTATTTCTCTGGGACTAAAATACAGTTTTGCTACGCCCCCTCCACCCACTGACCTAAAAATAAAATTTCGTTTGCATATTCATATTTATGTTTCCGATTACTATCTGTGTATTAAATTTTATCTCCCTAACTCTAAAAATATGTTTTGCCACGCACACTCCGCTCATTGATTTAAAATTAAAATTTGGTCCGACCGGCCGTGGCATAGTAGTTAGAACACGCGACTACCATGCGGGAGATCACAGGTTCAACGCCTTAAAAAAAATCTTTCATTGTCGGCTCCCCTCGAATGTTGTCGACAGCAACTTCGCAGTATTAGTGGCGAGTCGATCGGCATGTCTAGTAAGAGCTTCTCAAACAGTGACGTTCGCATTCGTCGATAAACAACTAGGTGCCGTTTGTTGTGAATCTAAAATAGAAAGCGTGTTAAAATACACAACAACGCGAGAAGCTATCCCATACCTCATATGGGGTGTAAAGGGAAATCAAGTAAGTAAGTTGCTAAGTACTATCTGTACATCAAATTTTATCCCCCTAGCTCTAAAAAAAAATTACAACGCCCATACGCCCAACTGTTTTCCAAATTTTATTAAAATCGTTTCAGCCGTTTATGCTTGATTAAGTCACAAACATACAAACACACAAACAAAAAAACACAAACATTCACTTTTAAAATATTAATAGGATAGGTAATAGTGATATTTTTTTATTCTTTCCAAGTTCTTCGTAACACTCCTCAAAAAACTCCATTAATTAGCAAATAGTTTACATCTTTTAATTATACATTAAATATGCTTCATAAATCTTATACGTTTGCCTCTGTATTTTCAGCTACTTCCCCGACTTCTTCGTACAATGCACAATAGTTTGTAACTTGTTTAATGGAACCCTGATTAATCACATCCACCACCATTAGTTCATAAGTAATAACCGTACCCGTCATCTGCATCAGCACCATCACAAGATCGCCATCATCAGCATTCCATTCCATTCCAGCCAATGCCACCAAAAATTAAGGTAACAAAGAAAATTAACATTAGCATATTAAGGATAATGACCAACTTCATAATGATCTAATAAAACTTTACCGCCAATATAAGTTTACGAGTCAAAGAGAAAAAACCATTGGCCGTAAGTGCCGTCACATCCACTGAGAGTTGTTCACTAAAACGTTGAGTCTTCAAAAGTAAACAGATTTGTTATTAATAAGGAAATCACCAGTCATTACACTAAAGTGCAATAGCTTTTGCTAATACAGCCAACTTAAGATACCCACCTCCATGCACCAGGACCTAGAGGGTACATCACGCAGACAGGAAATAATTTTCTTTGTGTACTCATCGACCAGGGCTGCCAAATAGAAAGTTAAAATAGTGCGTAGTATATTATAGAGTAGAGAAAACCAAAAGGCTGTCTCGGCTACAAGATCCACACCAATGTTACTAATAACAGAAAAAAAACGAATACATATTAATATGATATTGTTATTGGGAGATTGAGGCAGGATAACAGGGGCGGCAGCCAGAAGAATATTTGACCAACTTACTTGAAGCTATTGAATAATTGAAAACATATGAAATACATATTGTTAGCACAGGCCAAGACTATTAAAGCCGACATCTCCGAGTCGAGTATGCGCACAAGCTTTTTGAGTACAAGATAGTGTTCTCGCGTTTCAGTCCAAAATATTGAAGGCATTGGCTATCACATGAAAAGTTTCAAACAAAAACTTGATTTATTATAGTGAATGCTAATTTTATTTAAAAAAATAAGTATCATATTGTAATTAGATTTTTGTGGCAATTGAATGTAACTAGGATGAAAATAAACAGTTTTTGCTTTTATTATATACGTTTTAGCGAAGACGCAAACCGCAAACATGAAATTAATCAAAGGGATTTTTTATATGGAAAAAATTATATTTCAACCTGAAAAATATTCAATATCAATTCAAATAATAATATACATTTATACAGAGAGTAATGAAAAACCCTTGCATCACGTCATAGCCCCATGGGAGTAGGTCACTCCCATATATGAGATATACCAATCCTACGTTTCAGATCAAATATGTATCGCAAAGAATATGCGGTATTAAAGATATTCAGCATTAGCATATTCGGCGGCCTTTATTGTGCACTACGGACTGAGAGGAATGAATGTCCTTTGAATCACGCCCAAGTCCTATAGGAGTAAGTCACTCTCATATATAATATATATCAATCCTCCTTTGATTCAGATCAGAGATATACGAGGGCCGCTATATATATTTCTGGCCTAGGCAACAATAAGTGTTGCCAGGTGCAATCTGATATTTCCATTGGAAAGGTTGACATTTTTTAGCATAACATCACTCAGAACGTGTTGTCATTTAATCGTGAATTGTTTAACTTACAGAGCTTTGAACAATTCAATTCCGTTAAAAAAATGGAATTGACACGTGAGCATTTTCGTGCGATCATTTTTCACAACTTTCGACGTGGATTATCCAGACAAGAGTGCATCGATGAACTTAAGTCTTTGTATGGTGATCAAGCACCATCATATAGCACCGTGAAAAACTGGTATAACGAATTTAATCGTGGTCGCAGTTCGCTCAACGACGAATTCCGTGAAGGTCGTCCAAAAACGTCCGTTGTGCCAGAGAACATTGATCGTCAAGATCGTCATGTGACATACCGGGAGATAGAGGCATCCTTGGGCATTTCTCCCACCAGCATACATTCGATATTACATAAACACCTGACCGTAAAAAAGGTTTGTTGTCGTTGGATCCCGCACAATTTGACAATCGCTCAAAAAAAGGCTCGTGTCGATTGGTGCAAAGAAATGTAGAAAAAATACGATCGCGGTGCTTCAAAAGATGTTCATAAGATCGTCACAGGTGACGAATCTTGGATCTATGCGTATGAGCCCGAAACAAAACAACAATCGACCGTGTGGGTCATCGAAGACGAGCCAAATCCAACGAAAGTTGTTCGTGGAAGAAGCACTTCGAAGCAAATGGTCGCCTGTTTCTTCGGCAAAACTGGTCATGTGGCGACTGTTCCGCTTGAGCAACGAAGGACGGTCAATTCTGAGTGGTACACCACAATTTGTTTCCCTGAAGTCTTCGGAGAAATTCGAAAAACAAACAAGAGAAGACGAATCATTCTTCACCATGACAACGCGAGCTCTCACACATCGGCTCAAACCAGCGCCTTTTTGACCGGCCAAAACGTCGAATTGATGGGTCATCCGCCGTACAGCCCTGACTTGGCACCCAATGACTTCTTTTTATTCCCGCACATCAAGAAAAAAATGCGTAGTCAACGATTTTCGTGCCCAGAAGATGCTGTTGAAGCGTTCAAATACCATGTTTTGGAGGTGTCTTAATCGGAGTGGAAAAAGTGCTTCGACAATTGGTTTGAGCGCATGCAAAAGTGTATAAATCAGGCTGGAGAATACTTTGAAAAACAATAAAACAATTTTTGATGATAAATATTCGCATTTTCATTATTAGGCCAGAAATATATATAGCAGCCCTCGTATCACAAAGTACATGCGGTATCAAAGATATTCAGCATTAGCATATTCGGCGGCCTAGATTGGGCACTATGGACTGAAAGGAATGAATGTCCTTTGAATCATGTCATAGCAACATGGGAGTAGTTCACTCTCATATGTTAGATATATCAATCCTCTATGAGGTATAAAAGATATTCAGCGTTAGCATATTCGGGTCCCTAGATTGGCACTACGGACAGAGAGGAATGAATGTCCTTTTGATCACGTCATAGCCCATGTGAATAGGTCACTCCCATATATGAGATATATCAATTCTCTGATTCAGATCAGAGATATTCAGTAGTAACTAATTCGGGAGCCTAGATTGGGAACTACGGGGAGAGAGAATGAAAGTCCTTTGCATAATCCTTTCAATCCTTTGTTTCAGATGACAGATATATCACAAAGTACATGCGGTATCAATGATATTCAGCATTTGCATATTCGGCGGCCTAGATTGGGCACTACGGACTGAAAGGAATGAATGTCCTTTGAAACATGTCATAGATCCATGGGAGTAAGTTCCCATATATAAGATATATCAATCCTTCTTTGATTCAGATCAGAGATATATCACAAAGTACATGCGGTATCAAAGATATTCAGCATTAGCATATTCGGGGGCCTAGATTGGACACTACGAGCAAAGAGGAATGAATATCCTTTGCATCATGTCATACCCTATGTGAGTAGGTTACTCCCATATATGAGATATATCAATCCTCTGTTTCAGATCAGAGACATATCTCAAATTATATGCGGTATAAATGACATTTAGTATTAGCTTATTCGGGAGCCTAGATTGGTCGCTACGGGGAGAGAGAATGAAAGTCCTTTGCATAATCCTTGCAATCCTTTGTTTCAGATGAAAGATATATCGCAAAGTATATGCGGTATAAAAGATATTCAGCATTAGCTTATTCGGGGGCCTAGATTGGGCACTACGGGCAGAGAGGAATGAATGTCCTTTGCATCACGTCATAGATCCATGGGAGCAAGTCACTTCCATATATGAGATCCTCTGTTTATGGTCAGATATATATTACAAAATATGTGCGGTATAAATGATATTTAGTCCTTATTCGGGAGCCTAGATTGGACACTATGCGCAGAGAGGAATGAAAGTCCCTTGCATAACGTCAGAGCCCCATGTGAGTAGGTCACTCCCATTTATAAGATATATCAATCCTCTGTTTCAGATCAGAGACTACGGCACTACGGGCAGAGAGGAATGAAAGTCCTTTGCATAACTTCATTACCCCAATGGAGTGCAATAGAGCACAAGTTTTCAAATTTGATACGAACAACCCGCTAATTTATGTGGTTGGGAAAATAATGCATGAATAAAAATTTGAGGGGGGTGGGGTCGCATCGCGATCAAAGTTCAGGGGAAGAGGAAAAACCACATCAAGCCCGCAACAACCTTTGAGTTGCCTCTAGAGGGTAAAAATGTATGACCGACCCCAAGTTATTTTTTCTTCCTAACAATTTCCCCAAACAACCTATCCCCATCTTCACTCCCTAATACACCCCCATGCAAAAATTTAATTTTTATCAATTTTACTGCCACCGCTCTAATTTCCCCAAACGTGCCTCTGGAGGATTCAAATGTATGACCGACTCCCAATATTTTTTCAACCCCAACAGTTTCTCTGAACATATCTACCCTCTATTTTCAACCATTAAGGTAGTCCTCATACAAATTTGTTTTATTTTCTATAATTTTTTTAAAGAAATTAGTTCCAACCGCTCCGTTTGTACCTCATAGAGGTAGAAATGTATGGCCGACCCCCAGTCATTTCCCCCCCTAACACTTTCCCTAAACATACCTACCCCCTATCTTCACCCCCTTAGAGGACTCCAATACGAAAATCAATTTTTTCTTAAAGTATGACCGACCCCAAATATTTTTGCAACCGCAACAGTTTCTTAGAACATATCTACCCCTATATATTCAATCCTCAAGGTGGCCAATTTTTTTAAATTTTTATATATTTTTTTCTTAAGAAATCAGTTCCTGCCGGTCCCTTTGTCCTACTTGAGGAGTAAAATCTATGACCGAACCCCAGTCATTTGTTCCACCTAATATTTTCCCCAAACATTCCTATTCCCATCTTCACCCCCAAAGGGGACTCCCATACAAATAACTAACTTTTGTTGAAGTGGCTCCAAGCGCTGTAACTGTCCCAAAAGTGCCCCCAGATGTGTCATCGACTACTAACATTTTTGGAACCCCAATAGTTTCTCTAAACATATCTACCTTTTATCTTCAATTCTTAAGGATTCCCCACACAATTTTTTTTATTTTTTTACAAATTTTTGTCGCTTCCATTGAGCCTCCTGGAGGGGTGAAATGTATGGAGCTGGAAAAATTTGAGGGGTTGGTCATGCAGTGTACCCCTCAGGAGGCACTATTGGGACGACAGGAGCTGATTTTATGAAACGATATTATAAAATATATAAAATTGTGTGAGGAACAACTTAAGGGTTGAAAATAGAGGGTGGATTTGTTCAGGGAAACTGTTGGGGTTGCTGAAATATTGGGGGTCGGTCATACATTTGACACCTCTAGGAGCACTTTTGAGGCATTTACAGCGCTGGGAGTAAAGTTTTTAAAAATTTGACTTAAGTATGGGGTCCCTCTTATGGGGTGAAGATGGGGGGTAGGTATTTTTGCGCAAAATGTTAGGAGGGAAAAAAGGGGCGGCAGGAGCAGATAAGAAAAGCAGACAGGAAAATATTAAAATTAAAAAAAATTATATGAGAACCACCTCAAGGGTTGAAGGTACAGGGTTAATATGTTCCTGGAAACTGTTGGAGTTGCAAAAATTTAATTTTATTAAAATTTAGTTTTTGAATGGAAGGTCCCTTAGTGTGTGAAGATGGGGGTAGCTATGTTTGGGGAAAATGTTAGGAGAAAAAAATGGCTGGGGTCGGTCATATATTGTACCCCTCTAGGTGCGACTTTAGGGCAGTTGCAGGGCTTCATGTGGATTTTTATCCTTCCCAACCAACTTTGACCACGATGCGCAAACAGAAGGTATTGACCGATTTAAATTCTTTTTTACCAAAATACTTGTATTATTCCATAGCTAGTTTTAGAATTTTTAGATACTTTTGCACACCTTGATTCTTGCAATATATTTCAGTACTTACTTAATACTTTAAACTTAACTTATTTTCTCTTTACATTATATGAATGAGATATGGGAGAGTTTTCACATTTGAGTGGTTAACACGCTTAAATTTGTATACTCTTACAACGCAACCAACAATTTAAAGACGAATCAGCCATTGATAAGCTTTTACTATACTCGACTACTGCAAAGTTGCTGTCGACAACACGGAGGGGCCGCCTATCAAAGAAATGTGGATGACTGAGATAATGATCGAACCCTAGCGTGATAGTCATGTTGTAACCATTATGCTATGGTCGGCACTAAGCAAGTACTTGGCACATCCACAGCTTGTTAACTCGCTGCTTGCGATATTTTAGTCTTTCTCTTTCATGCTGCTTTTGTTTACATTTTCTATCTCAGTTTTATGTTTACTTTTGTGTGATGCGATTTTGTTATCGATTTTTGTATTCTGAGAACTGCACGTGTAAGTAGCACCAAAAAGAAGAAGTTCTGCATCATTCGTTTTGTCAATTTACATACCATAATAATCCTATTCTATCCTATTAATATTATAAATGTGAATGTCTGTCTGTTTGTTTGTTTGTATGTTTGTTGCTCAATCACGCCTAAACGGCTGAACCGATTTCAATGAAATTTGGAAGACAGATAGTGTAGTATATGGAAATTGCCGTAGGCTATAATTTGTTGACCATATGGGCGGTGTGGGCGTGACAAAACTTTTTTTAGAGCTGGGGGGATAATATTTGATACACAGATTGTACTCGGCAACATGAATATGAATAAGCGAACAAAATTTTAATTTGGGACCAGTGGGCGGAGTGGGCGTGGCAAAACATATTTTTAGAGCTAGGAAGATGAAATTTGGTACACAGATATTACTCGGCTAGACGAATATGAATATGCAGACGAAATTTAAATTTTGGATCAGTAGGCGGAGTGGGCGTGGAAAAATATACTTTTAGAGCTAGGGAGATATAATTTGATACCCAGATAGTACTCGACAACGCGAATTTGGATATGCATACGAAATTTTAATTATGGACCAGTGGGCGTGGAAAAACATATGTTTAGAGCTAGGGAGACAAAATTTGATATGTTATACAAACATTACTCGGCAAAACGAATATGAATTTGTGGAAGAAATTTTAATTTTGGGCCAGTGGGCGGATGGGTATGGCAAAACATATTTTTAGAGCTAGGGAGATACAATTTTATGCACATATTCACAGATATAACTTGATAACACGAATATGAATATGTAAAAAACATCAGTGGGCCGAGAGGGCGTGACCAAACTGTATTTTTGCTCCAGAGAGATACAATTTGGAACACTGATAGTACTTGGGACTTCATGTTAAAATTTGCAGACGAAATTTTCATTCTCAATCAGTTGTGGGAAAACTGTATTTTATCCCTAGACCGGTGATATTTGATACACAGATAATAACGATACCAAAAAAGTACAATTTATTGTACTAAAAAATTAATTAATAAAAAGTAAATTTATTGTACAAAAAAGTACAATTTATTGTACCAAAAAGTGCTTTTATTGTACAAAAGTTACATAAAGAACTCTTATTTTTATCAATAAGTAATGTTGTTGAAGCAAAAAGCAAGGACTACAATTGTTTTTCTTAATTTCATAATATATTTAAATTTTTTTGCTGACATTTTTGCAGCATTTCGACAAGATTTTTTTCAGAACTGTGTCATTAAAGTTTAAGGACTATTTACACGGCGTCAGTTGCTTTTATCCAAAATTTTGGCAATATGTCGGTAAACTTTGACAAAACAATCTTATTTACATGATGCTGACACATTTAGAAAGAAAACATTGACATTGATGTCAGTAGTGTAAATGAGGCTTTATAGTTCTCGGCAGTGCAGATATGAATATACCGACATAATATTTATTTTCGGTCAGCCGGAATATGAAGGCGGACATTTTATTTCCGATCTAAGGTTGTATTTGTATACAGGTAGTAGTGGTATGTTGTTAGTTTGATCAGGTTAAGGAGTAACTTGGGGTAGCAAATTGTTTACAGAGTGTACAAGATCGACGCTTAAACTTAGCCCTTTAAGTAAGCAGGCCAAACATATTATAAGTATACGTCAAGTACGCAATAGCGAAGCATTGCAGTTACAGGCAGTTACTTATGATAATCATACGCCACCATATAGCATTTATGTTATGTCAAACAAATGAGCCTAAAACGTGACAAATTCCCCTATACGATACTTACTAACTTCAAATCGATATTAAATTATTATAGTATGTAACTTGACAAAATGAATGATGCTGAATTTCTTCCTTTTGGGGATACTTTCACTTGCAGTTTACAGAATTGAGTACCAAATCAATGAGCTGAAAAATGTTGTACTGTGTTATCATGCTTTCATCCGTTATCATACGTTTTTCATTACGTCCAAGAATCGAGTTTATTAAAATAAAAGTATGAACTTAGCCTATTTCTGGCGAGCCAGACTACTATAACGTATTAGTTATGCATATATAATATAATATTACTCATACGCCTCATAGCCCTTAATAACTGTAATACCGAAAGAAAAATGATCGATCGCATTTACAAAAACATTTTTGGGAGCAGAAAACAAAATCAACTGTTTATAGTAAACAGTTTGTACAGTATTCTACTCTTACCTTTCCTTCCACATGTTTTATACGCAAATACAGCTGGCGAAATCTGCATGACAAGCCGAGGCTTATAACTATTATAAAGGCGTCGGTAAATGAGCGAGGATAAGCCAAAGTCAAATTAAGCCACTAAAGATAACAACGAAAACATATAAATTTCATATAGACTTCATAAATTTATTACAAATCTGTACACTTACTTCTACCACCGGTAATATTCAATAATGAAACGGCACAATGGGACGTAAGTGCGGCCGTTCTCTGCCATACAAACTCTCCCAGTGACTGATGTTTAATTTACATTGTACTCTTTCCAAATCACTTTTGTGAAAGGAGTTGTACAGCAGACAAGCATGTTCCACTGAAAACTGTCTTCAATACAATACAACATCAAATAGTTACAGTCACATTGGCCAACTTACTTGCACCACCACACATTACAACGAAATACCAAAAATGTATCCAAAATTTCATATTAAATGTGGCATAAACATTATAAGGAGCCTTGAGAAATAACTCTTCAACCTGACGCCATTGTTGCATAAGATGGGGCCAATTAATGGCTAGGCGCCAAAAGAACACGTGCTCCATTAAGCAAACGGAAAATAATGATATTGTGCCTGCGATGATAAATTTATTACAACATATTGTTTGAAAGGTTTTTTTTTAAAGGGCCAAGAGTAGTCCAATTTACCCGATGTATGAAAATTTATGCCCAATTGGCTAAGAAGATAAATCACGGCCGCAAACTCCAGTAGATGCAAAATCATAATCACAGCCGTATATATGGTGGGTATACTCAACCAACGATATTGAAGTTTTGCAACATCTTTATGTAACAAATTCGATGTAGGATGTAATGCGAATATTTGCGAAATGAATATGACTGCAGGAGAGAGAGAGAGAGCGAGAGTTTGGGTATAATCATATTTCATAAGTTCTACTAATTTTTTCATACCTACTTTTTCTTACAGAGCAATGAAACGTTTGGCGTTCCATGATATTTAAACAACTTTCACTTTTGCTTCACACTTTCACACAACACTTTTTGTATTGATTTCTGTATTTCAAAATTTCTAAATTGAAACTGTATAGCAATGTTTGATGTCCCACAAAGCTACTTGCAATAAAGCGCACAGTAATAAGCGACTCAACAATCATGAATTTATACTGCATTGAAATTCAGTCCATACCTGACTGCTGCAACTAAAACCTCATACATTGATAGATCAATTTCAAAAGGAAACATTCGTTTGCATGTCATTTTATAATTGTGAGAGCATTTCTAATTAAATCTAAAAGTTGTATTACATGTTCATGGTGCTGCATTTCAAAAGAGGGCGTTGACGGTGCAGTATATCATGTGAGTGCAGCAAATTTGTGTTAAACTTTTCGAGTTCGGAATCTATTTATTTACATACGTACATATATTTTCAAGTTAAATGACAACAAAATGGATGGAAATTTTATGTACTTTTAATTAGTACTTCTGCTGCTGCTGCTGCCGGCAATAATTCGGGGCACCCACATACTAAGTGTACGCTGAAATTATTATGGACCTTTAACCGATACAACTTTACAGCAATTTAGTTTATGGAATTGTAACTGGACCCATTTATGGGTTGCCATGGTTGTCCAACATGCAAGAGAGCTGCTATGAGCATATGATAGATATTTGTTAATGAACTTAAAGTCATTTTTGCTACAAAAAAAGTAATCTTTAGTACATAAAAAGTACTTTCCGGTAAAAAAAACATTTACCCTGTATAACAGAAAAGTCCAATAATAGTACTTTTTGGTGCTGTTAATGGTACTTTGGCAAAATAAAAGTACATTTTGGTACAATAAATGTATTATTTGGCAAATGAAAGTAAAAGTACTTTTCCCAGATATTAAAAATACTTGTTGATGAACTAAAAGTAATTTTTGCTACAAAAAAGTACTCTTTGGTACATAAAATGTATTTTCTAGTACAAAAAAAAGTACCCTGTATAACAGAGAAAAGTCCAATAACAGAACTTTTTGGTACCGTTAAAAGTACTTTGGCAAAATAAAAAAAATTTTTAGGACAATAAATGCATTATTTGGCAAATGAAAGTGAAAAGTACTCATAAAAATAAAAGGTAATTTTAGCATAAAACATACTTTAACAACAAAAGTACATTTTGGTACAATAAAATTAAATTTTATAACAATAAAAGTACTTTTCTGAGATGTTAAAAATACTTGTTGATGAACTAAAAATTATGTTTGCTACTCTTTGGTGCATAAAAAGTACTTTCTAGTACATAAAATGTACCCATTAATGGTACCTTGGCAAAATATAAGTATAATAACAGTATATTTGGGTACAATAAATGTACTCTGTAGTACAATGAAAGTACTTTTTAGTACAATAAAGGTAAAAAGGGGGAATGGGACTTTGCCCAGAGGTTGAAATTTACTGATCGTCACTCACTTGGGAGTGACCAGAAGCGATTCCTTTGTGGCACTGTCCAAGCAGGTAATTACTTCCGGTTTTAGACCAAGTGTTCCCCGGGCAATGACTTCAAAGCAACCGCATAGAAATTAGCTAGAGTTAGAAGGCGAAATGTTGAGTAACCTAATCGGCATGCTACCACCGATGCGTCTTAGGAAGTAGGTAACAGAAGTTACTGAAGCTCAACTCTGGCTCTCTTAGTGGCTTTGGCAGTCCAAAAAAACTAAGATCGGGAGCGGTGGCCTAATAAGCCACTAAAGCACGCCCCGACGGAAGATAAAGACGATGAGATTAAAGATGCATTTTAAGAGCGCCTAGAGGAAACATACGACCGCTGCCCTGGCCCCGACATTAAAATTGTTCTGGGAGACTATAATGCAAAAATAGGAATGGAAGATGTCCTTGGTCCATCGATCGGTAAATTCAGCTTGCATACCGACACGTCAGACAACGGGTTTAGTCTGGTTAGATTCGCAGCAGAAAGAAACATGGTAGTGAGTGGAACCAGATTCCAGCACAAAAAATATCCACAAGGCAACATGGCTATCACCCTATCAAAACACCAAAAATTAAATTGATCATGTGGTAATTGATGGCAGGCATGCATCTAGTGTCATGGACGTGCGTGTGATCCGTGGTGCTTATACTGGCTCGGATCATTGCCTGGTTGCAGCCAAGGTGCGCATAAGATTGAGCAGAGCGAAAAACGCACACAACCAAACACAAAGAAAGCTGGACATCGCGAAGCCGCAAACCCCAGAGGTAGCCCCTGCCAACTCCAACCAATTCTCCCAACTACTACGACAAATGCCTCTACTTCTGACGTTCCCGATACACAGTGGCAGCATATTGCGTATTCCACGGCAACCGCCGCAACAACTTCGCTAGGATATGAAAAACGGCGCTCAGACGAATCCTGGTACGGTGAAGAATGTCGCAAAGCGTCTGAGGAACAGGATGCTGCTAATAGGGAAACGCTACAGCCAATTGTAACCCGTGCTATTAGGGAACGGCACAAGGAGAAAGCAAACCAGGCGAAACAGCTACTTAGGCGAAAAAAACGCCAGATGAAGGAACGGGAGAACGATGGTATAGAGCGATGCAGGATATAGATGAGGTCCAAAAATTTTACCATAAAGTAAAAGCAACAGGCTACGGTAATGGGCTCCCCTCCTGTAAGGACTAGGATGGAACTCTGGTCACAGATATGCAGAGTGTGCTGCATATATGAAGAGAACACTTCCAGCAACTGCTGGTTCCAGAAGGCAGCACTCGTGAAGGTCTTACGCCAATTGTCGACGACGGCTTAGTTTGCCCACCACAAAGTTAAGCCGAGGTAAGAAGAGCAATATCGCGGCTGAAAAACAATAAGTTCGGTGACGAGGAGCCAACATGCACCAGCTCCAACGCACGGTCTGGCTTAATGAATGGATGTCCGATAATTGGAATCTGTGCTGAAAAAAGGTGATCAAAGTGTGCTCCAACTACCGCGGGATCAGACTTTTACCCATAGCATATATGAATCATGTCGAGTGTGCTATGTGTTATCCAGCCTGATCGGACCTTATCAGTGTGGCTTTAGACTTGGTAAATCAACAACTGACCAGATATTCACACTACGGAAAATCCTGGAAAGAACCCAAGACTCTATAAACCTGCTTTCATCAGACACGGCAGAAATTACTCGAAGCCATGGCTGAGTTTGGTATTTCAACGAAGCTGGATACGCCTTTGCGTAATTACGCTGACAGACATGAAGTTTTCAGTGAAGATTGGCAAGGACCTTACGGAGCCATTCTATACCAGACGAGGCCTAAAACAAGGCGACGGCCTATCGTGTGACGTCTTCAACATAGTGATGGAGATGATAATGAGGAAAGCTGCAATAAACAAGAGTGGCACGATAATATATTTAACAAAAGCCACATGCTACCCGCGTATGCTAATGACGTAGACACCAACGGTTGAAACTGCGGGATGTGGCTGCAGCCTTCTCAGGTATACAGAAGGAATCAGCCAAAATGTGTCTAATGATGAACGAGGACAAAACGAAGTTATTAGTTTCTACAAACAATGATTTTACTCGTGCGAGAGACTGCGTGGACGTTGACAACTATAATTTCGAGGTGGTAGAAAATTTTATCTACCCAGGCTCTGCCATCAACAAAATAAATAATGTATGCCTCAAAATACGAAGAGTAGCATTGCTAATAAATACTACTATGGACTAAGCAAGCGATTCAATGACAGAGCCCTCTCTCGATGAACAAAAATCCAGCTATACTAGATACTGGTTGTACCTGTCTTAATGTATGGTTCAGAATCCTGGGTTATGACACAAGCGGATGAATTGGTTCTGGCTGCATTCGAGAGAAAAATACTGCTTAAAATATATGGGTCCATCATCGTTAACGGATAGTATCGGCGTCGAGCTGTACGAGCTAAAAACTGACATTGACGTGTTCAAAGGCATTAAGGTGCAACGGTTGCGTTGGCTAGGTCACATTGTACGCATGGATGAAAATGCTCCAGCTCGAAAAGTCTTCGACAATGAACTCGATGGACGGCGCAGAAGAGGGCGATCAAAACTCCGTTGGAAAGACCAGATTACTGAGAACCTTACAGAGCTCGGTGTGACTAACTGGAGAAGAAGCGCAGAAGTTCGAGGCGCTTATAATATTTTCTACGTGCGGTATATAATCCACTAGGATTGCAAAGAAGTACCAGCTGAGTTAGTAAGTAAGTAAATATTAATTATTTTTATCAAGTGAAACATACGTTATTACTTTGCACCCAATTTTGTTTCCTTTGCATTCTCACTTTGATTGTGATTGTTTTTACTTTAGCGCTAACATTCACTGCAACTTTGATCCCCAGCTGGTTGTAACAAACAAACTCTGTATGTTGATCTGTACTTATTAAAAGTTGTACAAGCATAAAGTTTGCTCGTTATAAATCCATATGAAATTCTCAAATATTGTTTCACGTTTATTTTATATGTTTAAACATTTGTTGCACTGCAATAGACAAATTATATAGAACTTGTGTGTTTAAATTACAATTGGCAATTCTTGTAGATAGGGTTAAAACAATAACAACAAAATACATACAAGTACTGTGTAAACTTTGTTTAACTTTTATACTCACATGTCGCTTTATCTCAGAAATGTAGAAGAGAGAGAGAGGGAGAGGGAGAGGGAGAGAGAGCGACAGTAAATATTACAAATGATATCTAAAAGTTTTACAATTCTCCACCCTGCTCATGTTGCATGTGTTGCCATTTGTTGCGGGGCGTTGACCACACATATCATGCGAGTCTGGTGACAGCTTTTGTAGTTTGTTTTATGTTTATTTTCAAAAATGTTTTCGAGTATAAATAATAACAAAACATTTACGAGTTTATAAAATTGTAATTAGTAATTATTTTGCAAACAATTATTGAGGCGTTAACCCACCACTAACCAGCCCCACATCAAGCATATCATCACGTTCGTCCTTGGCACTCTTTTCATATTATTGGCTACAAAGTGCTGGCAATCCTTTAGAACGATTTGGTTCATCGAATTGTAATAAGACCAATTCATAGGTTACTATGGTGCCAGCCATCTGCAAAATAATGCAAGAGAAGGCTATAGTTTAGATAATTGGATATGTTTTAATATATTAACAATTGACATTAAATTCGGTAATAAAATTCAGCACATGCTATTATATCATATACATACATTCATATACTTATGTATTGTTGTGTGTTTTTATTAGGAAAAGCATTGAGGCAGTGATGTTAGCAATGCGCTGCTGGTTTTCTATTCAATCTTAACTAAATTGATGTGAAATTAAACTAAAAAAAATAAAATTGCTATTGTCTGAAGAAGAAAAAATTAAAAAGATTTGTATTAAGATTGATATAAATAAAGTTGAGGTATTTCATATTAATTGAATTATACATGAACTATAAAATTGTGGTTTATTTATATGATAATAGGAATAGAATGTACTAGAAATGTTGATATACATATTATAAATAATCAGGTATAATATATATACAATACTTATAAATCAAATGGGGAATGGGGATATTTCTAATTTTAGTCTTTCTGATTGTTATTCATTTGGGAATAGCCAGAAGCTCTCTTTGGAGGTCCCCAAGCAGATCACAACGTCCGATCGAGCACGTATTCCCCGGGCAATGCCACTGAGCATCAGTAGTAGCAAATGTTAGAAGGTGAAATATTAAGTTACCTAATCGGCATGCTACCACCGATGCGCCTTAGAAAGTAGGTAACATAAGTAACTGAAGCTCAACCAGAGGCTCTCTTAGTGGCTTTGGCAGCCCCAAGAAACTAGAATCGGGCGCGGTGGCCTCATAAGACACTCTCCTTAAACAAAACAATTATAATGAAAACACGAAGAAAAGAAAAAACAAGTACCCCCAAAATGTTGACGACCGCTGGAAACGTTATAAGGACCACGATTTAAAGATATGCACCTGTAATATCCGAAATCTATACAGATATGGTGCCTCTATCCAACTGGCGGATGTCCTCGACAAATACAAGGCTGACATCACCGCCATACAGAAAATGAGATGGACGGGACAGGGATGCACACGACGAAAGAACTGTGACATCTTTTACAGCTGCCATACAGAAAGACACGAATTTGGCTCTGGTTTCATAGTCGGCAAGAGACTTCGACACCTGGTCTCGCGGTTTAACCCTGTAAGTGACCGAATAGCCACCATTCGCATCCGGGCGAAATATTTTTACATCACGCTGATTTGTGTATACGCCCCGACGGAAGATAAAGACGATGAGATTAAGAATGCTTTTTACGAGCGCCTAGAGGAAACATACGACCGCTGCCCTGGCCACGACATTAAAATTGTTCTGGGAGACTTTAATGCAAAAATAGAAAGGGAAGATGCTCTTGGTTCAGCAGTCGAAAAATACCTGGATATCTCCCGATCAAAATACAAGAAATCAGATTGATCACGTGGTAATTGATGGAAGGCATGTCTCAAGCGTTTTGGACGTGCGTGTGATGCGCGGTGCATATATTGACTCGGATCACCAACTAGTTGCAGCCAAGGTACGCACACGATAAAATAGTGCAAAAAAACTCGTAATCAAACGCAAAGGAAGCTATACATCACAAAGCCGCATACCACCGATATAGCCAATGCCTACACAAACCAACTCTCTCAATTACTCCAAACAAACCGCCCTAGTTCTTATGTTCCCGAAACACAGAGACAGCATTTTGCGAATTCTATGACCACTGTCGCAATGACCGTCCTGGGCTATGAAAAACAACACTCAGACAAGCCCTGTCACGATGATAAATGTCGCGAAATGTTTGAGGAAATGGATGCTGCATACAAGGAAAAAACTGCAGCCAATGGCGACGCGTGCAGTGACGGAGTATTATAATGAGAAAAGGAGGGAGATGAAACACCTGTTTGGGCGAAAACAGCATCTGTGGAAGAAAAGAGAGAGGCAGGATATCGAAAATTACAGGGATAGAGGTGAGGCCCGTAAGTTCTATCAAAGGGTTAAAAGCAAAGGTTTTGGAACAGGGATCCCCACCTGCAAAGACAGAGACGGAAATCTGGTCACGGACACTCAGAGTGTGCTGCAAATATGGAGGGAACATTTTCGGTCTCCACTCGTTCCCGAAGACAGCATAAGTCACGAAATCACATTAATCATCGACGATGGAGTAGACTGTCCACCACCGAGCCGAAACGAGATAAGCACAGCAATTGCACGGCTTAAAAATAATAAAGCTGTGGGAGCCGATGGACTGCCGGCAGAGCTTTTTAAAGCCGGCGGCGATTTGCCTCAGAGAGTGCATGCCTGATGATTGGAATCTGAGTGTCCTATGTCCCGTGCTTAAGAAAGGCGATCCAAGTGTGTGTACCAACTATCGCGGGATTAGCCTTTTACCCATCGCATACAAGGTCCTGTCTAGTGTGTTATGTGAAAGAATAAAGACCATTTTGATTAACCTGATTGGACATTATCAGTGTGGCTTTACACCTGGTAAATCCACGACCGACCATGTTCACACTACGACAAATCCTTTATCGATTACAAAGCTGCATTCGACAGTCCGATACGACAGAAATTGTTAGATGCTATGGCTGAGTTTAGTATCTCCGCGAAGCTAATACGATTTTGCGGGATGACACTGACTGACACAAAGACCAGTGAAAATCGGCAAATATCAAACAAAGCCATTTTCTACCAAGCGAGGCTTTAGCCAAGGCCATAGTGTGTCCTACGATCTCTTTAACATCGTAATGGAGATGATCAACAGAAATGGTACCATCTTCACATGTTGCTCGCGTATGCCGATGATATAGATATCAGTGGACGTGGGTTTCGAGATGTTACTGCGGCAGCATTAAAAAGCAGTCGGCGGAACTGGGTCTGGTGATAAATGAGAACAAAACCAAGTTATTTGTTTCAACGAACAAAGAGTCCACACGTCTGGGACGCTGCGTGAACGTTGGCAACTATAACTTTGAAGTGGTAGATGATTTTGTCTACCTTGACTCCGCCATAAACAAAAATAATAATGTCAGCCTGGAAATCAAAAGACGAGACGACGCCGCTACTATGCGCTAAGATTCAACCTGTCTGTACCAGTCTCTCATCCTACGTGTCAATCTATTCTAGAAGTCTTCGAGAGAAAAGTAGTTCGCAAAATATTTGGACCCATCATCGTTAACGGCGAGTATCGTCGTAGACACAAATAAGAAATTCTATACGGTATACCGAGCAATAACCGTGTTAAAATAAAGAACAAGTGCTAAAAATCCACCTTGAGCAAAAAAAATCACATGGCCATTAAATTATTAATGCAGCCAACTTGACAAAACGAATGATGCAGAAGTACTTATTTTTATGTCTACTTTCAAGTGCAATTCTCAAAATTGAGTCCCAAATAAATGAGCTGACAAATGTTGTACTGTGTAATAGAACTAAAAATGTATTTTAGTTGTGTATAAATGGTTTAAAATTATCTAATCAATATTAATACTTGAATGGTGCCTCAATATTTATATATATATATATTGTCTTTCAATCAATAATTGCCGCACAAATACATGTACACGCTTTCCTCTTACCCCAAAAAGCAGTCGCCGCGTCAGATAGTAAAATTTCTTCCCTGACAAAGCCACCGTTTGTGTGGACATTTGAAATATTAAACGTTCGACCTAAAGACAAACAACAACAAAATTAATTTATATTTACCAGGAAATATGGTTGGCACACAATGTCTTATGTTAAACATAACACACTACTTACCTCTACACACCAAGTTTTATTGGAAACCCTTCTTAGAACGCCCAAACCTCCACAAGACTGATCATTGATAGATGCGGCCGAAAGAAAAACAAACGCTGTTCGACCAATTAAATACAGTAGAGAATACCAAAAGTAGATGTAATTGATGGGCCAACGGAGTTTGCTAAATAAATAATTAAATTTGTGTATATGATATTACATTTACCTTTTGTGAACTTACTTGAATATATTCAACAGCTGTATGCAAACAAAGTACAAATTGTTTATACACGACAACAGTATTATACCCGATAAATTCTCGTCAACACATTCCAAGAGCTCACACAGCTTTACATAATGCTCACGTATTTCAATAAACACAGATTCTGGTACTTCCTGGGCGCATTCGTCGACAACCGATAAGGAAAAACACCCAACATTTATTTGGTACATACAAGAGGATGTCCGTTAGCATCAGCTTCTGATGAAAAGTGATTTCTTACCTTATTTGCTAATTTATTAATACGTGCTGTAATTTGTTCGAAACGATAGGCAATACCTTTGCTGACCATCATTACAAACATATCCATGTAATTCCAGATAAACGTACAGGCACCGTTGACTATCTGTGAAATTGTAGGGAAATTTGGGGGAAATTTGGGGGAAATTTTCAATATATTATATTAAGACAGAATTAATTGTAAAGCTAACACAAAGGTGAATGGTAAATATTAATTCAATTACATTATTCAATTTTTTAGCTTATTGATTCGGTACTCAATTGTGAGAATTGCACATGAAAGTAACCCCAAAACTAAGAACTTCTGCATCGTTCGTTTTTTCAAGTTGGCTGCATTAATAAAATGGTCATACGAATATTTTTTGCTCAAGGGAATTTTTTTTAGCACTTTTTCCGTGTTCTAACACGGTAATATTTCGGTGTACAGTACGGAATATTTCTTTTGTGTCCGAAGCAAAGCTGTAGTGAACGGTTTTGACAACTAGAATGTCATAGCATTTCCTAACACAGTACAACACATGAATTTGGGACTCAATCCTGAGAACTGCACATGAAACAAGCCTCAAACAGAAGAAGTTCTGCATCATTCGTTTTGTCGAGTTACATGCCATAATAATTTAATATAGATTACAAGATTGTAAGTATCGTATTGGGAAATTTGTCACGTTATATGCTCTTTTGTTTGATATAACTCGAGAACCACTAGATTTTTCGGACTAATTTCACGTGCAGTTATCAGAATTGAGTCCCAAATCAATGAGCTGAAAAATGTTGTACTGTGTTATCGATAACACTTCTGACAGACAATTTTTTCGACAAATTCTTTGAGTCTGAAGGCGCCTTTGCACTTACTATCGTATATTCTGACTTACGTATGAGTAATAAATAAAATTCCACATAACTCATACATCATCTATCAGTAGCCGAATGTAGAAAAGAATTCCAAGTTCTTCGGTCTTTTGCGCTCCGTAGATAGTTAGTCACACCAAGTGATGAAAGTAATGAAAAAGCTCGTCTCACTACAGGGAGAGAGAATGTATCGATAATAAGTACACAACGAGACTAACTACGGCCTATGCGGCGGGGGCAAGGGACACGGACGCGCAAAACAAACATACTATATACATTTTATTCAAAAAATTTTCAAATGTGAAATAATGCCATAATGGTTTTATTTCACACCTCCTGTGGTAATAAAGCCATATGGCCATATTTCCCAATCGAATGTCACACCCCCTTCCCCCAATGATTCAACATTAAAATTACGTCTATATATTCATATTTGCGTTGTTGAGTACTATTTGTGTACCAAATTTTATCTCTCTATGGCTTAAGTGTAATTTTGCCATGCCATCTCCGCCCACTGATCGAAAATTAAAATTTCGTCTGAATATTTATATTCTTGTAGCCGAGTACTATCTGTGTTTTAAATTTTGTTTCTCTACCTCCAAAAATATATTTTCCCACTTCCACTCCGGCCACGGATACAAAATTAACATTTCGTCTGCATATTTATATTCGTGTTGCCGAGTACTATCTGTGTATCAAGTTGTATCCCCCTAGCTCTAAAAAAAGTTTTGCCACATCCACTACGCTCATGGGGTCAAAAATTAAAAAAAAAATATGGCCTACGGTAATTTCCACACAACAGCCTACCAAATTTCATTGAAATCAGTTCAGTCGTTATGGCGTGATTGAGCCACAAACAAACAGACAGACATTCACATTTATAATATTAATAGAATAGGATATTTATCATATGCCCATTGTTCCACTATTGTGGATTTATGTGGGTTTTCCTATACTAGTCCAGTACACTCAACCTCACTTACAATATCTCACCCTTATCATTGTCTGTGGCACTGTGTTATGTATGTATTACTCTTTTTTTTTTGCTACCATTACAAATATTTTTCGGTAATCTATCTATAATTGCTTTCGCATATCGCATAACTAATTCTAGCTCTGTAATTGATACTGCATATTGTAATAATGTAAAAAGTTAAAAACATTTACATAAATGTACAAACTGCCACATCACGTATGATTGATATTTTGATTGACACTGCGGTATACGGAGCGTATGATAGATGCATTTAATTCGACAATATTTTTAATATTATGTAATCGTTCATCTCGACGCATGATTGATTTTAATTAATGTTTCGTTTTAATTCTATATTATTTTATACCTTGACACCACATATTACATATTCGTATAACACAGTGATGTATTAAATGACCCACAATAATTTATGCAAACGTGCAATATGGAGCATTTTTCGTGGCCTCACAATATCCAAGCGTATCGCATATATTATATTTAAGTAACAATTTTTAATTATTTATGTTATGATAACAATTTATTATTATTGACATGTTCGCCAACAGTTTGTGCCAATATTATTTGCAAATTTGAAAAATATAGAAAAGAGGAATTGTTTTGGAATGAACGGTTTTTTGGATTTTAAAATTGTAACTATAGAAGTTTTTTGGATGTTATATCTGTGACTCATAACACAGTACAACAACTATGGAAGGGGGGTGAATGATTTCATTACACAATTAAAGCCTTAGGAGAGAATATTACAACTACGGGAAGAAAAATTTCCCCCCTGAGTCTATCTATTAATTATGGCCTTATATTGTTTTCTGTTTTAACATAGACTCTCGACTCTTAACATATCCTTTTCGTCCATAATTCGAGATTTGTAAGAAAATTATCTTAAATTTGAACTTTTGAACATTGAATTGTTTTACAACAATGTTGGTCAGCAAATTTTGCTGTAGGAGTTCTAAGAATTTTTTTCTTTTGCTTTTACCAATTATTTAAAACACCATGAGTAAAATTTCTAATCTAAATTTTTAGTAGAACATTTAAATGTTGTAAAGTCCAATTTAATCGTCTTTTTGACGAAATAAGGCCGAAAAGGACATGTGAGGAGTCGAGATAGAAAGTTAAAATGATCCACAAATTTGCCACGCTCACTGATTCAAATTTAAAATAACGTCTACATTTTCATATTCGTGTTGGCGTGTACTATCTGCGTATCACATTTTATCTTCCTAGCTCTAAAAAAATGTTTTGCCACGCCCACTCCGCCCACTGCACGGTGCTCCAGCAGACCACTTTTCTTGGCCAAAACTCAATTTTTTTAGGACCTTTAAATGAATTATTGTAACCATAATCTTATAGAAAACACTCAGATGCAACAAAAAACATATTTTGTTTAAGGGAACGGCGGCTTGCCGTAATGTTATAAACCATTAAAGTTGACACTCTCAAAGATTTTGTTTCCGTGGCCCCTTTTTTGTGTTTAATTTTAGTAGCGCCAAAGAACAATAATCAGGTGTCTAGTGAAACCAACTTCATGGATAACGAAGTTGACAGTAAGTATTTTGTTTATATAATAAAAAAGTTTAAAAAAGAAAATATGTTGTTGCAAAAAATTGCACATGTTTATTGGGAAAAATGTAAAATTTTCTTTTTTAACTTTTTAAAATTCATGAAAGCTTTTAAAAAAATGTTTAAAATTGTTAAACATAAAAAAAAATCCGAAATTACAGAAGATAGTTTTGAACATTTTGCCTAAGTATGAATGTGCAATTTTTTGCACTTTTTGGGAAAAAAATTTTTCTTTAAGGCAACCTCTGTTTTTAAAATCTAGATCTTTTTAATATTTGGTTGATAAAAGAAAAAAGAGGTGGTGAAAAGTACTCTCTGTTAACATATGTTGCACAAAAAGGTAAATATGAAGACATTAAAGTAGATGTCTACCACCAGTTATCTGAAAAATGCGGCCTTTTTGTTTTAATTCAGCAGCAAAGGGAACAAAGTGTCATAGGAATTTGTAATTGTTTCAATCACAGTTTCTGTGTTTAGGCAGCAGTAATTTCGTTTAAGAAAGCATTATCATAACACACTGAATTAGAATAATATTTTTAACGTACCGATAGTGTTGGTAAGAAGGGTAAATCTGTTGTTTCCAATAAAATGTTTCGTCCTAGAAATTGTATACCTATTTCAAATAATAAATTAAACCAACATAGTACAGTTTGGCCTTTTTTTACATAACAATATTTCTCTTAATTAAAAACTAAAAAAGGTCAATCTGTGAGTTTGGGCTATTGTAGTTCCATATTTATACCCAAATGTAACAAAAGTTGTCCCCATCTGCCTCTACATTGCATAAACATTACTGGGGAAAAAGAACATTGGAACAAAAGCCAATAAATATCACTTTGTCACAAAAATCACCTTTTTATTGATTATGTAAAGTAACTTCACTTTTTTCTCTGCAGGTTTCGTTCCTTTCTAAAGAACTTTTAATTTTAAAAGGATTTTGCATGCTTTTAATATGTAATTAATTTGGTACTCCTCCAAGTCTTACATTGCTGACATTGACAATCAGGGAAAAGATGTGCAATATTTATCCTTTCAAAAATTTTCATTCAATATCCTTAAAAATTTGCAAAAAATACGTAGAGTATGTAGAGTAAAGATTGATTTAATGATTGGCGAAGCAGTTTGTCCCTTTTGACTTATCATGACATTGTAAACGAAGCCCTCGAAAAAAGTGCAGACTGGCCCTTCTTTCGCAAGTATTTTAAGTATTTTATTTTAGATGAAAATATTGAACTTAGTACACATTTTCGGATTTAAAAATCAGAATTAGGTAGCTAATTTAATGTAGTTATAAAAAATGGCCTAGTTTCACCATTTCCACTCATGATTAATATTTTTTTTGCATTCAAATAGTTTTGGCCAAGAAAAGTGGTCCGCTGGACCATAGTGCACTGGTCTAAAATTAAAAGTTCGCTCTACAAATATGTTTTGCTACGCCCACTCCTCCCACTGTTTAGCCGTTTAGGCGTGATTGAGCAACAAACAAACAAACAGACAGACAGACATTCACATTTATAATATTAATAGGATAATAGGATTGGTTTTGTAACATACCGATTAAAACTTTCCAAGCAACATTTTTGTAGAACCTTTGATGGTCCTTTTCTAACTTTTCTCGAAATAAGATCGAAAAGGACACATAAGGAGTCGAAATAGTGAGTTCAATTGTTCCATTTTCCCTGTCTTAGGAAACCTCACGTGACATTTTCTGACCAACATTTCTGAAGACCATTCGAATGCTGTAAAGTCCACTTTTAAAGTCCTCTTCTGACTTTTCTTGAAATAAGGACGAAAAGAAAACGTGAGAACTGGAAACAGAAAGTTAAAATGTTCCACATAAAAATCATCGTTAAATTTCATTGAAGACATCTAATATCGAAAATTCATTAAAACAACAAGAGACATAGCTACTCTGACTATTTTACACAGTGCTTTAAAAGGATGCAAAATGGATAGTAAAAGCTATATTTTTTTTTGGATTTAGAGCACCCCTAGTAGAATTTATTGAACAACATATTTGTTGTACATTTGAATGCTGTAAACTCCCATTTAAAGGTCCTTTTCAGACTTTTCTTGAAATAAGGACAATAAGGACTCGTAAAGAGTCGAGAGAGAGAGCCGACTTGTTTTTCTTACCTACTAAAAAAACCTTCAAAACCAGTAAGAAAGTTTCAGTTGGGAAAACCGAGTAAAAAACAACAAATTTTCTAACGTGAGCGAACCAATACATTTGAATGGGAGGTACCAGAAGGGGCGTGGCTAGACTTACAGTTTTCCCCCAAAATTGTAATCCTGATTTAGCTTTACTGAATACAGAATTTGGGCACAATCACTTTGGGTGTATTAATAATACTAATCTATCTCTAAAGTGGGCGGACTGGGACATTTGTATGGGAGGTACCAAAAGGGGCGTGGCTAGACTTCAAATGTTTTTTCTTAAACTTTATCCTGTTATAGCTTTACTAAATACAGCATTGGGTACGATCCCGTTGGGTTTATTGATATTTTTACTCGATTTCAAAAGTAGGCGGAATGATGCATTTGTATGGGAGGTACCAAAAGGGAGGCCCATTTTCAATACTGTAAGTAGTTTTAACTCGTGCAAAACATTTAGTTGCGTCTTTCGAAAGTTATCGTGTTTACCAGCCAGACAGACAGACGAGCATGGCTCAAACGACTTAAAAAGTCATGAATCAAATTTGGTTCAAAGAAACCTAGGGTCTAAAGTGATTTCTTCTGTGTGTTACACTTTTTGGTCGTATCAAATGATATTTACCCTCCTACCCGTAGGGTGAGGGTTTAAAAAAAGTCACAAATTTGAAATTTGACCGCCTCGTAGAACTTTTTTTTCCTCATGCCAAAAGCTATCGAAAAATCGATGGCACAATATCGATTGCTAACATAAATCGAAACATCCTAGTGTGCATCAATATTTCGTCCATCGAATTTCCTGTATAGCGGTGATGCCAGCCATGTAGTTGTCAAGGACATCCACCAGTTCGATAAAGGCACATTCTGTGTAGGGAGTTGGGACATTCCAGGTGCATTTCCGTAAAGCATGGTCTTTAAAAGGTTTGCAGGGGTCGCCAACATTTGGGGGTATTCCTGTTTTTTTTCTTTTCTTCGTGTTTTCATAATAATAAATTTTGTTTAAGGAGAGTGGCTTATTAGGCCACTGCTCCCGATCCTAGTTTCTGGAGGCTGCCAAAGCCATTAAGAGAGCCACTGTGTTGAGCTTTAGTAACTTCTGTTAACTACTTCCTAAGACAACATTACGCCTTCTCACATTTACTACCAGTAACATTGACTGGAAAACATGTGATCTATCGGACGTTGTGAGCTGCTTGGGGACATCCGCAGAGTGATTCTGTTAAATCTTAAGTAAATAACTATCAGAAATAGAAAATCTTTCCAAAAATACATTGCAAACTAGTGTATGCTATATAATTTTTTCATATGACGTATGATTGATATTAATTGTTATCGTAGGCTTATGATATATGACATTAATTCCACAGCATATTTAATATGCAAAACCAATTAAATATACGTTGACCCTGACGCATGATTGATTTTAATTATTGTTTTCCAGTATAAACGCATAGTTTGTTAGCTCCCAGCTGTAACGCTAAAACAATATATCACAAATTACTTTTTTATTATTAATTTTTTTTTGCTGTTTAATATAAATATAATTTATGCATAAGGGCCATATGCCATTTTGATGGCATTACGATACCTAAGCTGTCTGCTTAAACATAGTATGTAAACGCTATCAATATTATGTATGTAATAATGAACATAAATTATTATTATTTTTATTGTGGTTGATGTCACATCAAGTCATACATCATGTAAACTTTTTGATAAAAAAAAAATTGTGAAATTTTAAATAAGCTTTTAACACTTGATTTCATATATTTTGATTGATTTAAAAAGTTTTAAGGTAAAAAATAAATGAAGCGGAGAATACACTATGACACAATTTGATGGTCATTGTCTCGGGGGTGAACCAACCCAATATCAAACGATAGCATTTGACCACAGTAACAAAACCGTAAACTCCATTTTGCTCCACTACGTCACAAACACGGTTTAACACTGGTTTGAAGTTTGATTTTTTTGGTCAAAAGTTGAATCAATGAATATTAAAAATCATCTGTAAAAATACATTTGAGGTATTCCATGTCTTCGAAAACCTATATTTAAACAATCAGGGGAATATTTTCTCGGAACATTTAACCCTCTAGCTCCCACCCGTATGGGACATTTTTGGCCTAATTTTGAAAAACTGTTTAAAAGTCAACTTTGGACGGAGGTCAAGGATTAGAATCTTCGATAGAAATATTCTCCGGAAAATTTCACTAAGAGTCACCGAAGACAAATAACCTCTATGAGTCAAAGGTTCAAAAAAAAAATTCAAATGAAATGAAATGTTAATGAAATATTAAAAAGTCTATTTTTGAGCAAACAGTGCAACGCGCTTTTTCCGGAGTGAACCAAATCAATATCAAACGATAGCATTTGACCACAGTAACAAAACCGTAAACTCCATTTTGCTCCACTACGTCACAATTTTTGTATACAGTGGGCAAAAGTTGGATTTTTTAAGTCAAAAGTCAAATAAAAGAAAATGAAAATCATTTGTAAAAATAGGTTTAGGATAGTTCATGTCTGCAGAGACATACATTAAATTTTTCGGAGGAACATTTCATCAAAACATTTGAACCTTCCAGCTCCTACCCTTAGGATAAATTTTAAAAAACATCTTAAAAGTCAAATTTCTCAAAATGTTAAATGTTAAATTTGGGTGGCAGATAGAGTGTTAAAATGTTCCGAGGAAATATTCCCCGCAAACAAACTATCCCAAATCTATTTTTACACATGATTTTTCATTTTCTTTTTTTTTTGACATTTGACCACAAAAATCGTACTTTAAACAACTGTAAACAAAAATTGTGACGTAGTGGAGCAAAATGTAGTTAAGGGTTTTGTTACTGAAGTCAAATGCTATTGTTTGATTTTGGTTTGGTTCACTCCCAAAAAAGTGCGTTGCATTGTTTGCTCAAAAATAGACTTTTTAACATTTCATTAACTATTAATTTTGATTTTATTTTGCAATCTTTGATTTATAGAGGTTATTTGTCTTTGGTGACTCTTAGTAAAATTTTCATAGAATATATATATTTCTATAGAATATTCTAACCCTTGACCTCCGTCAAAAGTTGACTTTTAAACAGTTTTTCAAAATTAGGCCAAAAATGTCCCATACTGGTGGGAGCTGGAAGGTTAAAATATTCCGAGAAAATATGCCCCTGAATGTTTTAATATAGGTCTGCGAAGACATGAAATACCCCAAACGTATTTTTATAGATGATTTTTCATATTCTTTGATTCGACTTTTGACCAAAATAAACAAACTTTAAACCACTGTAAAAAAAATTTGTGACGTAGTGGAGCAAAATGGAGTTTAGGGTTTTGTTACTATCGTTTGATATTGGTTTGGTTCACCCCCGAAAAAGTGTGTTGCACTGTGATATTTGAAGTGTTATTTTAATGTAATTATTTTAAAAAGAATCATTTATAATTGAAAAATAATGTTATTTTTTTAATTTTCGTCTTTAAACTGAATGTTTTTAAACAAACCTACATTTGCATTTTACCAAGAAAACGCAAACATATGAAATAAATAAAATTTGATAAAAAATAATTCAATGATTACTTATGTAGAAAGATTTGTCGGAAGAATTCCAATCATTTTTTTATTAATTTAAAAAAAAAACGATTTTTTCAGTATTTTTCCAGACGCTTTCCATTTTTATAGTTTTTTGTTATTTATTTTTTTAAAAATTTTCGACAAATAATATAAATTACTAGCTTCACCCGTACTTACAATGAAATTCTAACGCTTCATATGACGAACGAATACCCCATTTATGTAATTGTAGCTTTATCCGATTGGTCTGGATGATGGTACATGTTTTATCCCTTATTGTTCGAAATTCATATAAAAATATGAATTTCCAAAAATCCATTCGTAGTTGACGTTTACACGAAAAGGGGAACAACCACCCCAAATTTCTTCATCCTATCTACAGCCATTTTACCCAATCAGTTAGTCAAGCAGTTTTTTCTATATATATTATGAAAATGTTATTACAATCGTTCTATTAATATGACCGACATAAAAATTTTTTCAAATGGGGCGTGGCACCTCCCTTTTCCCAGCGAGATGTAATTCCTTATGTACCATTTGCATATGTAGCAAATCTCATCTTCATACCTTTAATGGCTCGTGAAATATGACAGATGGAAATTTTGGCCTGCATGGGCGGTGCCACGCCCCTTTGTCCAATTATGCTTTCATGTAGCCTATGATAGGGACCCTACGGATAGTGCTACACAGCGAAAATTTTTTTGCAATCGGTCCATTTATTTCGCCCAGATAAAGATTTTTCAAAAGGGGCGTGGCACCTCCCTTTTCCCAGCGAGATGTAATTCCTTATGTACCATTTACATATATAGCAAATCTCATCTTCATACCTTTAATGGCTCGTGAAATATGACAGATGGAAATTTTGGTCTGCATGGGCGGTGCCACGCCCCTTTGTCCAATTATGCTTTCATGTAGCCTATGATAGGGACCCTACGGATAGTGCTACACAGCGAAAATTTTTTTGCAATCGGTCCATTTATTTCGCCCAGATAAAGATTTTTCAAAAGGGGCGTGGCACCGCCCATTTTTCAGTGAGACGTAATCCTGTTTGTATCAGACACATATGTAGCAAATCTCAACTTCATACCTCTAATGGCTAATCAGGAATGACCGATTAAAATTTCCATTTGTGTGGGCGGTACCACGCCCCTTTGTCTAATTATGTTTTTATGTAACCTATGATAGGGGCCCTATGGACCATACAAAGAAAATATAATTGCAATCGGTCTATTTTTTTGGCCTATAGAACGATTTTTTAAATAGGGGGGTGGCAACGCCCACTTTCCACAACGAAATATTTTTTCTTATACGACAAATATATGTACCAAATATTGACTTCAAAATTCGAGTTATATGGGGCGGTGCCACGCCTATTTTACCCCCTTGCAGTCCGAATTTCTAAAAATCCCGTCTTAGTGCGCGCCTACGTCATAAAAGGAACCTACATTCCAAATTTCACGGCTCCAGCTTTAGCCGTTTGGGCTGGGGAGTCATCAGTCAGTCACCCAAGCCTTTTATATATATAGATTACTTTATTGTATTTAAGGCGTTGTTGTTATAACAACTCAACTTTCAATTCCACAACTTTATTATAAATTACTAAAATTCTTTTACTTACCATTTTTTAATATAATTGTACCACAACAACAACAACTTACCAATATAAATATACCCACAAAGGGACTGTATGGTAACATTTGAAAAACGAAATCATAATTACGACGTATATAATCTCCAAACGAGAGCTCACCTGAGCTATTTGTTACAGTGGCACACAGCTGGATGCCTAAACGATAGGAGGTAATGGCCGAACTTAAATACAAACCATGTTCAACTGAAATTAGATCGATTAAACAACACTAGAGACTCTTATAAGATGCAAACATTAACATTACCGGTATACTCACCTGCCGAGAGAAAGATTATAATACAAGCTGACAGCCTAACACGCCATGCTAAATTACATTTGAGTATTTCGTAAGGTTTCTGTGTGAAAATCATCTCAGTGCGATACCAATAACGCATCATTTTCGGCCAACGTCTAGATAAAGAGGCAAATAGAAGGCAGGAGATTTGTACGCAACTAAAGAAGACAACACCGACTAAGGAGAGGGGGGTATGAAATTAAAGCATTAAATATATAACGACTAGTTATTAGTTAACATACCAAAGTTTTTAGCATTTATGCCAATTTTCAAAAGATGCTTTAACGTGGTCATTGTCAAGATTGTACTGGCGCCCATAAATACGACGGTCATAATAACCGGTAAAGACTTGACGGTAAATTTTAAACCTTTAGGTGTCGCTGATAAGACACCAGACACGGGCAGTACGGCAAAAAATTGTCCTAGAAATAAAACTGTAAATGGAAACTATGAATGTTAGACATGGGATAATATAAAAAATGTTAGCCAGAATGTGGTAGTGAAATTTGGATTTATAAAATGCTTTGGGGGATTTTCAAATTTAAGTTTTTTGCTCGTTATTAACTTGGGAATAACCAGAATCTCTTACTGTATGTGCCCAAGCAGCTCACAACGTACGATAGATCACGCGTTTTCCGGGCCATGCCAATGAACATCTGATCAGTGATAGCTAGAGTGTTCAAAACCGAAACCGAAAACCGTCTAACCGGTTTTTTTCTCCGAAACCGTATGCCGGTTTCTTCAAAAATGCTAATTTCGAATACCCGGTTTGACCGGGTATGGGTGGAATGCCCTTTGAAAATGGGTGGAATGCCTTTCTTTTTCATCTAAAAAGCTTTCAATTGTCGCTATCTCCAAAACTTACTAAAATCGCGAAAAAGGGCTTAATTTGCGATCCCCATACAATATTTGTGAAATCATAAGATATAGTTGGATTCTTGTCGTCAAAACACTTGGTTGACGACAAGCTCACCGACAAAATACTAATGTTGTCGTGAATCAAACACATTCAACAAAATCAAAGGAAACAAATTAAATCTGACGTAAGAAAATTTTCAGTTTATTAAACGGACGGAATGAAGGTGAATGTCATAAAAAAATGTATATCCTTCACTTTTCTCTTAGTTCCCCAAAAGTATTATTAGGTGTACAAATAAGTTTCCGCGGTTTGTCAAAAGATGGCCCCACCAGAAGGTTATCGAGAAATTGCCAGATGTAAAACGTAATATCCCAAGTTTCGTCATCCGGCAACACCATAACCTTAAAGTACTAGTGATTCCGTATCAGCATCACGTAATTTTTTTCGTGCAAAAATGTCAAGTTTTGTGCCGAATAAGCATCATTTGCGGGAACTTTTGATTTACTTCTTTAATTTGAAAAAATCTGCAGCTGAGGCGCATCGAGCAGCATATGGTGAAGCTGCTTTAAGTGAGAGAAGTTGTCAGGAATGGTTTCAAAAGTTTAAGAACGGTGAGTTTGACGTGAAGGACAAAGAAAGCAGTGGAAGGCCGAAAGTGGGAATGATTCAAAAACAAGGAAATTGGGTTCAATATGAACTAAAGCCGAGAGACGTTGAACGCCGATTATGCATGAGTAAAATGCTGCTTGCCAGGA
Organism: Muscina levida; assembly: GCA_964034835.1. Lineage (NCBI taxonomy): Eukaryota > Metazoa > Arthropoda > Insecta > Diptera > Muscidae > Muscina > Muscina levida. The sequence goes on from OZ035883.1 coordinate 41,444,007, forward strand.
ATAAAAAAAAAGAGTTTTTTGCATCGTATAGTCACTGGTGACGAAAAATGGATTCACTACGATAATCCAAAGAAGAGAAAGTCATGGGTTAAGCCCGGCGAACCATCAACATCGACAGCTAAGCCGAATATTTATGGAAAAAAACTTATGCTGTATATTTGGGGGGATCAGCTTATGAATTGCTCAAACCAAGCGAAACCATGGAGCTCTCTTAATTTCCCTTTGCACCCCATGAATGAGGTATGGGATAGCTTCTCGCGTTGTTGTGAATTAACACGCTTTCTATTTTTAGATTCACAACTAACCGCACCTACTTGTTTATCGACGAATGCGAACGTCACTGTTTTGAGAAGCTCTTACTAGACACGAATCGACGCTTAATACTGCGAAGTTGCTGTCAACAACATTCGAGGGGAGCCGACAATGAAAGAAAATTTATTTATTTTTTTTTCTTTTAAGATGACTGGAGCCAGGTTTGAACCTGCGATCTCCCGCATGGTAGTCGCGTGTTCTAACCACTATGCCACGGTCGGTCCCTGGTCACTGGAGCTCTCTACCGAACACAATTGATGAGATTGAATCGGGCACTTAAGAAAAAACGCGCGCATTACTACTCCAGTCACGACAAAATTATTCTTTTACACGATAATGCTCGTCCACATGTTTCGGCGCCGGTAATAACATACTTGGAAACACTCAACTGGGAAGTTTTACCCCACCCGCCGTATTCACCAGACTTAGCACCTTCTGATTATCACCTGTTCCGGTCGATGGCACATGGTCTGTCTGAGCAGCGTACTGTACTGTTCCTTCACAATAAATTCCTAATTTTTTATAAAAAAAAAACCGCGGAAACTTATTTGTACACATAATAACAATTAGTCATACTAATAAAAAAGCTAAAATACAGTTAAAAATCCATCTTTTAAAATGGCACAAAGTCATACTAATATGGCTTGAATCACAATTCAAGTCATACATAGGAATCAATGACAATTTGACCGACATTTTAACCCATCAGGTCGTGCATGATTGTTTAGGCGGCGTGTCGCTTATATAGTCATCAACGACATTGTCACCCATCAGGTCGTGCATGATTGTGTGGGCGACAGGTCTTTTGTATAGGCATCAACGAAAATTTGACCGACATTGTCGCTCATCCGGTCGTGCATGACAAAGCGGACACTTGTATGAAAATTTCGTCGACGATTTGTATGGACGGTCCCCTAAATGTCATCAACGAGTTACTATGGTCATGCACCTATCCTTGAGGATGTCTTGCAGACACTTCCTACTGGGCAGTCACCTAACTATGATATCTGTTTTTTTGTTAATATGCCCCAAAATAAGACGGACAAATTAAATGAGAAAGGTGTTTGAAGGCGAACCTGAAGGACGGCGTAGAGCAAGGAGACCCAAACTCCGTTGGAAGGACCAAGTGGTAGGCAACGTGCCATCATCTGGTAGGACTTACTGGAGAACACACGCAGAAGACCGAAGCGTGTGGAATTCTTTATTACTTCAGGCCTCAAATTTATGAACTACTTTTCGTAAATTTTAATTGGCCACTTAAGTAAGTAAGTAACTTAAATTAAATCTATATATATAAAAGGCTTAAGAGACTGACTGATCACTCCCTAGCCCAAACGTCTAAAGCTAGAACCGTAAAATTTGGAATATAGGTTTCGTTTATGTCGTAGGCGTGCACTAAGACGGGACGTAGGGACGTGGGGCGTGGCACCGCCCACACATGTTACTGGTACAAGGAAGATTGCGTTTTGCTGGGAAATGGGTGGTGCCACGCCCATAACCTAGTACGGTCGTTGCGCTGGCTTGGGCACGTTTTACGAATGGGTGAAAATATTTCAGCTCGAAAGATTTTCGTCAATAAACTCGATGGGGCGGCGCAGGAGGGGGCGACCAAAACTTCGTTGGATGGACCAGATGAAAGAGTTGTTATCTATTGTTATCTTGGTGTGTCTAGCTATCTACGAAGCGCAAAAAACTGAAGCGCTTGGAATTCTTTTCCACGTGCGGCTACTGATAGATGAATTTCTGTTGCTGCTGCCAATTAAGAAGAAGAAGAAGAAGAAGAGGTCGACTATTTTACATAATCTCAAATTTCACTTCTTTAAAATCCATGTAATTGTTTTCCACATTTTATTTTGCAATCACGAGTAACAAGGTATACTACCTTACTATATGTATATAACATTGGCTTCTTTCAAATTTCTTTAACAATTTTCCATAACTGTACTTCGCCATTGCTCTGGTAACAAATATAAATTTTAAAAAAGCGATATTTTGCCTAACTTTAAAAAAAAGTTAATTTATGATTTGTAAATTTAATTTCCACTTCAATGATCTTGGCCCTTTAGAAATGTTACCAAATTTTCACACAGTCCTAACTCACGTTAACGCATTTGCAAACTTACTTGGACCCACTGCCCTATGAAATGTATCATCCGCACTGTTATCAACTTCTTCATTATTATGCTCTTCAGCGGCATAACTTTTATTCGGTTTAAAAATCGAAAATACACTTGAATTTATTTCCATACTTTCAATCGGAGTTTTTGATTTTCTCATTGTCAAAGCACTATTATTGCCGGCAACGTTGTCACCGCGCCTCTTCGTATCAATATTATTGCGCGCATCGTACTCTACATTATCATCATCACTATTTCTGCGCGTATTTCCGTCATTGTGTATGACAAACGCTTTACCCGTAGGTTTCTTTGCATTTCTCGCGGGCGTCATAAGTTTTCTATCAAATCTTTTAATACTCTGCGCTTGATTCATACTGAAAGTTTGATGTGTTTGCACTGAGTTATGTAATAAATCTTGTTGGTGTTTTGTTAAAATCTCGTTAAGTTTTTGCCGTGAAATCACGACGGTTGTGAATAGATTCTAGTGTAAACATGACTGCTTGTTGGAATACTTTAAACGGAAATGAATGTGAGTTTTTTGTTGCTGTCGAAGTAATGCAGTTTTTTGTGTGGGTGTGTGTGTGTTGGTGTAGGTGTGTGACAACATGTATATGTGGGTGGGTGGTCGTTTTGTATTTTTCAAATGAATATTTTATGATATAAATGTTGGTTAATACGTCTATAAAGAATGACCATCGTGATAACATGCAAGTATGCACTCGAAATAGTAAGCAGTATAAAATCAGTGAAATATTTGTTAATCTGTGTATTGGTGAATAAATAAGAGTGCCCATTGGGCTAAAGAAACCACAAGAAAAACTTACTAATAATATTTACAAAATGCAAAACATTGTCAGGGTGCGTATGATTTATGTGTCATACTTGTATGAGTAGTTTATGAAGTATACGCCGCATATGACTATTGTTATTCATGTACGAAATGTTATAAACATGGCCAATAGAAATATGCACGAAAAACTTACAATAGAAAGATAGATAGAATAGAATAGAATAGATAAACACGGAAAAAATTTCAAAATTTCTTTTAAAGTGATTTAAAATGCGCACTACGTATAGATTTGTAATGCATTTTACACCCATGCCTCGATATACGGCTTAGATGGTATTAACTGTCCACCTCTGAACCAGAACGAGATACGTGTAGCAATCTCCTGCCTTAAAAACAACAAAGCAGCTGGAGCCGATGGTCTCCCTGCTGAATTGTTTAAGGCTGGCGGAGAGGAGATGATTAGAAGCATGCATCAGCTCATGGAGAACATCTGGCTAGAGAAGAGCATGCCCGGGGATTGAAGTCTCAGTCTGTTATGTCCCATATACAAGAAGCGAGATTGTAGTGAATGTAAGAACTATCGTGGAATAAGCCTATTACCAATTGCATACAAGGTCCTTTCGAGCATATTGTGTGAACACGTCTAAAGCCAATTGTAGAAAAACTAATTGGACAATATCAGTGCATCTTTACACCTGATAAATCTAGGACGGATCAAATATTCACCTTGTCGTAAGGTGGAAAAAACACATGAAAAGCAGATCGACACCTACCACCTCTTTATCGACTATAAAGCTGCCTTCGACTCTCCGATAAGGAATAGGCTATATGAGGCCATGTCTGAGTTTGGTATTCCTGCAAAGCTGATACGACTTTGCAGATGTTCGTTGGAAAACACCAAAGCCTCTATTAAGATTACTAAGGATCTCTCTGAACCATTAAACACGGAAAGAGGTCTCAGGCAGGGCGATAGCTTGTCCTGTACACTATTTAATATAGTTAAGGAGATGGTGATGAAAAAGGCTGGTGTTAATATGTCTGGCAGCATATTACACAAAAGCCATATGCCACTAGCCTATGCCGATGATATAGATATAATTGGCCGAAATCTGCGGGATGTTACTGCAGTTTTCTCTTCACTAGGAAAGGTGTCAGCAAAAATGGGTTTAGAGGTCAACGAGGACAAAACTAAAATAATGATTTCGAGGAACAAAGAGTCCTTTCGATGGGGACGCAGCGTGAACGTTTACAATTATTGTTTTGACGTAGTAGATGAATTAACCTACCTCGGATCTTCCGTCAACAAGAAAAATAATGTCAGCCAAGGAATTAAGCGGAGAATAGTGCTAGCCAATAGATCATTCTACGGACTTCGGCAGCACTTTAGTAACACCACCTTATCTCGGAATACTAAGAAACAGCTTTACCAGGTACTAATCTTGTCCGTTCTTTTGTATGCTGCCGTATTATGGGTGCCTACGACAACGGACATACAAAACCTGGGAGTTTTCGACAGAAAAGTACTCCGAAAAATATATGGACCTATCTGTGTCGACAGCGAGTTTCGCCACCGGATGAACCATGAGCTGTATGAGCTTTACCACGACATCGACGTAGCTAAAAGAATCAGAATGCAACGACTACGTTGGCTGAGACATGCTGCCAGGATGGATGTAAATGCTCCAGCGAGAAAGGTGTTTGAACGCGAACCTGAAGGACGGCGCAAAGCAGGGAGACCCAAACTCCGTAGGAAGGACCAAGTGGTAGGCGACGTTCCACCACCCGGTAGGACTAACTGGAGAACACACGCAGAAGAACGAAGCGTGTGGAATTCTTTAATACTTCAGGCCTCAAATTTATGAACCACGTCCGTAAGTTGTAATAGGCCACTTAAGTAAATAAGTATGATTACAATAAAGTTTGGCCACTCCCTCTGATCCATAATTACAATGTCGTCTCAATATTTGAATTCGCGTTGCCGAGACCTATGTGGGCTATCTAGCTCTAAAGAAAGTTTGACCACTAACACTTCGCCATTAGGGTCAAAAAATTATAAAAAATATTACCTACGAAAATTTCTATATAGAATACCAATATTAGACGGTTCAGTCACTTAGACCTGATTGGGGCACAAAAAAACAAATCGACAAACATTCAAACAGTTTATAATATTAATAGCGATTGTCACACCTATTATGCCTCCTTATGGGCGCTACAAATGGAAGAACCATCTAAATATTCGTGCACGTGGTAAATTTATACTTATGCATAAATTTTTAATTCCCAAACAGCGGTTAAGAGGAAAATGTATAATATATAATTTTTAATGTTTTGTTCGACCTTTTTTGCCAAGATTCCATTATTTTTATACCCTTCACCATGCGCATGAACGGAGTGAAGGCTATATTCATTTTGTTCTTCCATTTGTAACGCCCATAAGGAGGCGTGGTAGGTATAACAATATATATATATATAAATGATCAGCATCGAAATCTGAGTCGATTTAAGGGTGACCGTCTGTCCGTCTGTCTGTCCCAGCGATTACAGCCGCAGTTTATGTTATATCGAGCTGAAATTTGGAATACAAGCTTCTATCATCAAAGCGGAGGTTAAGTTCTAAGATGAGCCCGATCGGTCAAAAACTACTCCCACCTCCCATACAAACTCCCCCTTTTTGGGGTCTATCCCTGCGGTTACAGCCGTAGTTTAAGGGAAATCAAGCTGAAATTTTGTATACAAGCTTCCCAACACTAGGCGGAGGTTGAGTTCTAAGATGAGCCCGATCGGTCAAAAACTGCTCCCACCTCCCATACAAACTCCCCTTTTTTGGGTCTATCCCTGCGGTTACAGCCGTAATTCAAGGGGAATCAAGCTGAAATTTTGTATGCAATCTTCCCAACACTAGGCGGAGGTTGAGTTTAAGGGCAATCAAGCTAAAATTTTGTACGCAAGCTTCCCTACACCAAGTGGAGGTTGAGTAGTAAGATGAGACCGATCTGCCAAAAACTACTCTCACCTCCCATACAAAATCCCTCTTTTTGGGGGTGTCCGGACGTTAGTCCCCGCGATTACAGTAGTAATTTACGAGAAATCAAGCTGAAATATAGTATGAAAATTTTTCTGCTCTAAGCGGAGGTTGAGTATTAAAATGAGACCGATCGGTCAAAAAATACTCTCACCTCCCATACCAACTCTCCCTTTTTTGGGTTTGTCCCTGCGATTGCAGCCGTATTTTAAAATATATAGCTGACATTTTGAACGCAAGATTCAATATCTAAGCGGAGGCTTCTTTCTATGATAAGCAATGTCGGTCAAAAACTACTCCCACCTCCCAATCAAACTACCTTTTTTGGGGTGTCCGCGTAACTGCCCCCGCGATTATAGTCGTAGGTTAGGAAATATTGAGCTGAGATTGTATATGCAAGCTTTAATCCTATAATAGGAGCTTACGTTGTAAGATGAGCAATATCGGATGAATACTTCTCCCACCTTCCATACAAACTCCCCCTTTTTGGGGGTGTCCGTCTGTATGTCCCCAGTGTTTAAGAGCTTTCGAGCTGAAATTTGATATGTAAGCTTCTGTCCAGAAGCAGAAGTTAAGTTCTAAGATAAGCATGATCGAATTTAAACTACTCCCACATCCCACACAACTTCCCATTTTTGGGGAGTTACAAAATTCATAAAAATAACCTCCAACTCATAAACTTATCGGTAAATCGATACAAAATTACTGACAAAATGGATGTAGGAAGCTAAAAATAACGTCCACTTCTCACCAACATCCCTGTTTTGTAGTACAAAGTTTATTAAAATATTGTTGTAGTGAAAATAACCAGTTTTACCACCATTTTTACAAATGGTGAAGGGTATCTGAGCTTCGGCATAGTTTAATTTAATATGGTCACCCTTAATCAATTCCTAACATCTACATACAAAGCTACAATAATGTATTTACTTGTCATTTGTTACGTACGCAATGGAACATGTAAACATATAATTATTTCCACACTTGGTGAAAAACAGACAACGAAAGCAAAAGCAACAGCTACAGCCCTTCGCGTTTTAAGGGTAGACATGCAAATTACAACAAATTATGGATGTTAGTATTTATAAAGCGACAAACAAAATACCTGGAAATTCCACATACATAATTTGTTTATTTTATAGAAAACTAGTTAACACATTTTTATATTTCAACTTTTTTTAATTACATACATATTCGAGAAAACAAAATACATATTATGAATTTTCTATATATCATCTTTGAAGCTGCAAACAAGCAATCATCAAATGACAATTGCTGTCATTTTAAATCTGTCTAAATAAATAGTTTTTAACAAAAGTAAAATAGTGAAATTGATAAAATATAAACTAAATAATAGCCAGGGAAAACAAAGTAGCAAGCTTGACATTACAACAATTGGCTTCACTTCACATCTAACTAAACTATGAAATTTTAACAAAACATCGGAGAAATGCCAGTAAAGTAATAAAACATTAGCTTACCCTTCACAAAATCTGTAAATAGAATAACTTATTTAATAATAAATTGCTGATTTTCATTAAAATTTTAGAGAATATACACATTCGAGTATCCAATTAATCGGGTTTAGGTTTTGTTCGATTAAAAAATTAATCGATTTTGGGATTTTTAATTTGCTCGATTAAACGATTAAGGTTTTTAAATTGCTCGAATAATTCGATTAATCGAATAAGTCGAATAACTCGAATAATTTCTGTACATCTGTATACCTTACGTGAAAAATAAACAAATATAATGTAGGCGTTAAATTTTATTAATAAAAAACATAAAAAAAATATTAAAATATAACAACAAACGTAAAATAATAATTCATGTGAATTCAAAAAAGTTTAATAAAAATAATAATTAATTACGTACATACAAAATGAGATCTTTTTTATTTTAAAAGTTTTTAGTCACATCTTCTAAAATAGTCTTTCAAAAATAATATGCAATTAAGATGTTTGGCTTTTGGTCGATTTTTTTTGTTTCGTTTTAATGAAGCTTGACTTTGAAAACACCCTTCCACTTAAAGTAGATGTTGGTGAAACTGAAAAAATTCCATTGAAAAGTTTTTCTAATTTTTCTGTTCTTTTTTTTGTTTTATCTAGATACAGAAAATCATCAATTATATTACAGTTTACATTCGATTTTTTTAAATTTTGAATACTTTTTATTGTATCGTTCATTTCCAGTAAAAGATTATTTTCATTCATATCAATTAATTCCTCTTCTTCTTCCAACACAATATCATCATCTGTTACATTTATATTACATTTATTTAAAGAAAAATCCACCATTGGACGCCCATTTCATGGTCATATCTCCACCTATAGAAGGGAATTCTTGAGCCTTCATAGTGATCACAAATTAAGCTCCTTTTTTCGATTAGACGCTTAGTTTACGAGATAAACGCATTTAAAGATTTCCATATGAAAATCCACCATTGGCCACCCATTTTATGGTGATATGTCCATCTAATACAAGGGATTTCTTAAGCTTCTCATAGTGATCACAAATTAAGCTCCTGTTTTCTATTAGACGCTTAGTTTACGAGATAAACGCATTTAAAGATTTCCATATGAAAATCCACCATTGGCCACCCATTTTATTGTGATATCCCCATATATTACAAGGGATTTCTTGAGCTTCTCATAGTGATCACAAATTAAGCTCCTTTTTTCTATTAGACGCTTAGTTTACGAGATAAACGCGTTTAAAGATTTCCATATGAAAATCCACCATTGGCCACCCATTTTATGGTGATATCCCCATATATTACAAGGGATTTCTTGAGCTTCTCATAGTGATCAAAACTTAAGCTCCTTTTTTCGATTAGACGCTTAGTTTACGAGATAAACGCATTTAAAGATTTCCATATGAAAATCCACCATTGGCCACCCATTTTATGGTGATATGCACATCTAATACAAGGGATTTCTTCAGTTATTCATAGTGATCACAAATTAAGCTCCTTTTTTCGATTAGACGCTTAGTTGTGATATCCCCATATATTACAAGGGATTTCTTGAGCTTCTCATAGTGATCACAAATTAAGCTCCTTTTTTCTATTAGACGCTTAGTTTACGAGATAAACGCATTTAAAGATTTCCATAAAAAATTTTTTCATGAAAATTTTCATAAGAAAATCCACCATTGACCACCCATTTTATGGTGATATGCCCATCTAATACAAGGGATTTCTTGAGTTTTTCATAGTGATCACAAATTAAGCTCCTTTTTTCGATTAGACGCTTAGTTTACGAGATAAACGCATTTAAAGATTTCCATATGAAAATCCACCATTGGCCACCCATTTTATGGTGATATGCACATCTAATACAAGGGATTTCTTCAGTTATTCATAGTGATCACAAATTAAGCTCCTTTTTTCGATTAGACGCTTAGTTTACGAGATAAACGCATTTAAAGATTTCCAGTTGAAAATCCACCATTGGCCACCCATTTTATGGTGATATGTCCATCTAATACAAGGGATTTCTTCAGTTATTCATAGTGATCACAAATTAAGCTCCTTTTTTCGATTAGACGCTTAGTTTACGAGATAAACGCATTTAAAGATTTCCAGTTGAAAATCCACCATTGGCCACCCATTTTATGGTGATATGTCCATCTAATACAAGGGATTTCTTAAGCTTCTCATAGTGATCACAAATTAAGCTCCTTTTTTCGATTAGACGCTTAGTTTACGAGATAAACGCATTTAAAGATTTCCATATGAAAATCCACCATTGGCCACCCATTTTATGGTGATATCCCCATATATTACAAGGGATTTCTTGAGCTTCTCATAGTGATCACAACTTAAGCTCCTTTTTTCGATTAGACGCTTAGTTTACGAGATAAACGCATTTAAAGATTTCCATATGAAAATCCACCATTGGCCTCCCATTTTATGGTGATATGCACATCTAATACAAGGGATTTCTTCAGTTATTCATAGTGATCACAAATTAAGCTCCTTTTTTCGATTAGACGCTTAGTTTACGAGATAAACGCATTTAAAGATTTCCATATGAAAATCCACCATTGACCACCTATTTCATGGTGATATGCCCATCTTATACAAGGGATTTCTTGAGTTTTTCATAGTGATCACAAATTAAGCTCCTTTTTTCGATTAGACGCTTAGTTTACGAGATAAACGCATTTAAAGATTTCCATATGAAAATCCACCATTGGCCACCCATTTTATGGTGATATCCCCATATATTACAAGGGATTTCTTGAGCTTCTCATAGTGATCACAAATTAAGCTCCTTTTTTCTATTAGACGCTTAGTTTACGAGATAAACGCATTTAAAGATTTCCATATGAAAATCCACCATTGGCCTCCCATTTTATGGTGATATGCACATCTAATACAAGGGATTTCTTCAGTTATTCATAGTGATCACAAATTAAGCTCCTTTTTTCGATTAGACGCTTAGTTTACGAGATAAACGCATTTAAAGATTTCCAGTTGAAAATCCACCATTGGCCACCCATTTTATGGTGATATGTCCATCTAATACAAGGGATTTCTTAAGCTTCTCATAGTGATCACAAATTAAGCTCCTTTTTTCTATTAGACGCTTAGTTTACGAGATAAACGCATTTAAAGATTTCCATATGAAAATCCACCATTGGCCTCCCATTTTATGGTGATATGCACATCTAATACAAGGGATTTCTTCAGTTATTCATAGTGATCACAAATTAAGCTCCTTTTTTCGATTAGACGCTTAGTTTACGAGATAAACGCATTTAAAGATTTCCATATGAAAATCCACCATTGACCACCTATTTCATGGTGATATGCCCATCTTATACAAGGGATTTCTTGAGTTTTTCATAGTGATCACAAATTAAGCTCCTTTTTTCGATTAGACGCTTAGTTTACGAGATAAACGCATTTAAAGATTTCCATATGAAAATCCACCATTGGCCACCCATTTTATGGTGATATCCCCATATATTACAAGGGATTTCTTGAGCTTCTCATAGTGATCACAACTTAAGCTCCTTTTTTCGATTAGACGCTTAGTTTACGAGATAAACGCATTTAAAGATTTCCATATGAAAATCCACCATTGGCCTCCCATTTTATGGTGATATGCACATCTAATACAAGGGATTTCTTCAGTTATTCATAGTGATCACAAATTAAGCTCCTTTTTTCGATTAGACGCTTAGTTTACGAGATAAACGCATTTAAAGATTTCCAGTTGAAAATCCACCATTGGCCACCCATTTTATGGTGATATGTCCATCTAATACAAGGGATTTCTTAAGCTTCTCATAGTGATCACAAATTAAGCTCCTTTTTTCGATTAGACGCTTAGTTTACGAGATAAACGCATTTAAAGATTTCCATATGAAAATCCACCATTGGCCACCCATTTTATGGTGATATCCCCATATATTACAAGGGATTTCTTGAGCTTCTCATAGTGATCACAAATTAAGCTCCTTTTTTCTATTAGACGCTTAGTTTACGAGATAAACGCATTTAAAGATTTCCATAAAAAATTTTTTCATGAAAATTTTCATATGAAAATCCACCATTGACCACCCATTTTATGGTGATATGCCCATCTAATACAAGGGATTTCTTGAGTTTTTCATAGTGATCACAAATTAAGCTCCTTTTTTCGATTAGACGCTTAGTTTACGAGATAAACGCATTTAAAGATTTCCATATGAAAATCCACCATTGGCCACCCATTTTATGGTGATATGCACATCTAATACAAGGGATTTCTTCAGTTATTCATAGTGATCACAAATTAAGCTCCTTTTTTCGATTAGACGCTTAGTTTACGAGATAAACGCATTTAAAGATTTCCATATGAAAATCCACCATTGACCACCCATTTTACGATGATATGCCCATCTATTACAAGGGATTTCTTGGGTTTTTTATAGTGATCACAAATTAAGCTCCTTTTTTCGATTAGACGCTTAGTTTACGAGATAAACGCATTTAAAGATTTCCATATGAAAATCCACCATTGACCACCCATTTTATGGTGATATGTCCATCTAATACAAGGGATTCCTTGAGTTTTTCATAGTGATCACAAATTAAGCTCCTTTTTTCGATTAGACGCTTAGTTTACGAGATAAACGCATTTACAAATTTTCATATGAAAATCCACCATTGACCACCCATTTTATGGTGATATGCCCATCTAATACAAGGGATTCCTTGAGTTTTTCATAGTGATCACAAATTAAGCTCCTTTTTTCGATTAGACGCTTAGTTTACGAGATAAACGCATTTAAAGATTTCCATATGAAAATCCACCATTGACCACCCATTTTACGGTGATATGCCCATCTAATACAAGGGATTTCTTGGGTTTTTTATAGTGATCACAAATTTACGGTCTAAACGAAAAAAGGAGCTCCTTTTTTCGATTAGACGCTTAGTTTACGAGATAAACGCATTTAAAGATTTCCATATGAAAATCCACCATTGACCACCCATTTTACGGTGATATGCCCATCTAATACAAGGGATTTCTTGGGTTTTTTATAGTGATCACAAATTTACGGTCTAAACGAAAAAAGGAGCTCCTTTTTTCGATTAGACGCTTAGTTTACGAGATAAACGCATTTAAAGATTTCCATATGAAAATCCACCATTGGACACCCATTTTACGGTCATATCTCCACCTATAGAAGGGAATTCTTGAGTTTTTCATAGTGATCACAAATTAAGCTCCTTTTTTCGATTAGACGCTTAGTTTACGAGATAAACGCATTTAAAGATTTCCATATGAAAATCCACCATCCATCACCCATTTTATGGTGATATGCCCATCTAATACAAGGGATTTCTTGAGTTTTTCATATTGATCACAAATTAAGCTCCTTTTTTCGATTAGACGCTTAGTTTACGAGATAAACGCATTTAAAGATTGCCATATGAAAATCCACCATTGACCACCCATTTTATGGTGATACGCCCATCAAATACAAGGGATTTCTTGAGTTTTTCATAGTGATCACAAATTAAGCTCCTTTTTTCGATTAGACGCTTAGTTTACGAGATAAACGCATTTAAAGATTTCCATATGAAAATCCACCATTGGACACCCATTTCATGGTCATATCTCCACCTATAGAAGGGAATTCTTTAGTTTTTCATAGTGATCACAAATTAAGTTCCTTTTTTCGATTAGACGCTTAGTTTACGGGATAAACGCATTTAAAGATTTCCATATGAAAATCCACCATTGGACACCCATTTCATGGTCATATCTCCACCTATAGAAGGGAATTCTTGAGTTTTTCATAGTTATCACAAATTAAGCTCCTTTTTTCGATTAGACGCTTAGTTTACGAGATAAACGCATTTAAAGATTTCCATATGAAAATCCACCATTGGCCACCCATTTTATGGTGATACGCCCATCAAATACAAGGGATTTCTTGAGTTTTTCATAGTGATCACAAATTAAGCTCCTTTTTTCGATTAGACGCTTAGTTTACGAGATAAACGCATTTAAAGATTTCCATATGAAAATCCACCATTGGTCACCCATTTTATGGTGATATGCCCATCTAATACAAGGGATTTCTTGAGTTTTTCATAGTGATCACAAATTAAGCTCCTTTTTTCGATTAGACGCTTAGTTTACGAGATAAACGCATTTAAAGATTTCCATATGAAAATCCACCATCCATCACCCATTTTATAGTGATATGCCCATAGGGATTTCTTGAGTTTTTCATAGTGATCACAAATTAAGCTCCTTTTTTCGATTAGACGCTTAGTTTACGAGATAAACGCATTTAAAGATTTCCATATGAAAATCCACCATTGGACACCCATTTCATGGTCATATCTCCACCTATAGAAGGGAATTCTTGAGTTTTTCATATTGATCACAAATTAAGCTCCTTTTTTCGATTAGACGCTTAGTTTACGAGTTAAAGGCATTTAAAGATTTCCATATGAAAATCCACCATTGGACACCCATTTCATGGTCATATCTCCACCTATAGAAGGGAATTCTTGAGTTTTTCATAGTGATCACAAATTAAGCTCCTTTTTTCGATTAGACGCTTAGTTTACGAGATAAACGCATTTAAAGATTTCCATATGAAAATCCACCATTGGACACCCATTTCATGGTCATATCTCCACCTATAGAAGGGAATTCTTGAGTTTTTCATAGTGATCACAAATTAAGCTCCTTTTTTCGATTAGACGCTTAGTTTACGAGATAAACGCATTTAAAGATTTCCATATGAAAATCCCGATTAGACGCTTAGTTTACGAGATAAACGCATTTAAAGATTTCCATATGAAAATCCACCATTGGCCACCCATTTTATGGTGATACGCCCATCAAATACAAGGGATTTCTTGAGTTTTTCATAGTGATCACAAATTAAGCTCCTTTTTTCGATTAGACGCTTAGTTTACGAGATAAACGCATTTAAAGATTTCCATATGAAAATCCACCATTGGTCACCCATTTTATGGTGATATGCCCATCTAATACAAGGGATTTCTTGGGTTTTTTATAGTGATCACAAATTAAGCTCCTTTTTTCGATTAGACGCTTAGTTTACGAGATAAACGCATTTAAAGATTTCCATATGAAAACCCACCATTGACCACCCATTTTACGGTGATATGCCCATCTAATACAAGGGATTTCTTGAGTTTTTCATAGTGATCACAAATTAAGCTCCTTTTTTCGATTAGACGCTTAGTTTACGAGATAAACGCATTTAAAGATTTCCATATGAAAATCCACCATTGGTCACCCATTTTATGGTGATATGCCCATCTAATACAAGGGATTTCTTGAGTTTTTCATAGTGATCACAAATTAAGCTCCTTTTTTCGATTAGACGCTTAGTTTACGAGATAAACGCATTTAAAGATTTCCATATGAAAACCCACCATTGACCACCCATTTTACGGTGATATGCCCATCTAATACAAGGGATTTCTTGAGTTTTTCATAGTGATCACAAATTAAGCTCCTTTTTTCGATTAGACGCTTAGTTTACGAGTTAAAGGCATTTAAAGATTTCCATATGAAAATCCACCATTGGACACCCATTTCATGGTCATATCTCCACCTATAGAAGGGAATTCTTGAGTTTTTCATAGTGATCACAAATTAAGCTCCTTTTTTCGATTAGACGCTTAGTTTACGAGATAAACGCATTTAAAGATTTCCATATGAAAATCCACCATTGGCCACCCATTTTATGGTGATACGCCCATCAAATACAAGGGATTTCTTGAGTTTTTCATAGTGATCACAAATTAAGCTCCTTTTTTCGATTAGACGCTTAGTTTACGAGATAAACGCATTTAAAGATTTCCATATGAAAATCCACCATTGGTCACCCATTTTATGGTGATATGCCCATCTAATACAAGGGATTTCTTGAGTTTTTCATAGTGATCACAAATTAAGCTCCTTTTTTCGATTAGACGCTTAGTTTACGAGATAAACGCATTTAAAGATTTCCATATGAAAATCCTTTTTTCGATTAGACGCTTAGTTTACGAGATAAACGCATTTAAAGATTTCCATATGAAAACCCACCATTGACCACCCATTTTACGGTGATACGCCCATCAAATACAAGGGATTTCTTGAGTTTTTCATAGTGATCACAAATTAAGCTCCTTTTTTCGATTAGACGCTTAGTTTACGAGATAAACGCATTTAAAGATTTCCATATGAAAATCCACCATCCATCACCCATTTTATAGTGATATGCCCATAGGGATTTCTTGAGTTTTTCATAGTGATCACAAATTAAGCTCCTTTTTTCGATTAGACGCTTAGTTTACGAGATAAACGCATTTAAAGATTTCCATATGAAAATCCACCATTGGACACCCATTTCATGGTCATATCTCCACCTATAGAAGGGAATTCTTGAGTTTTTCATATTGATCACAAATTAAGCTCCTTTTTTCGATTAGACGCTTAGTTTACGAGTTAAAGGCATTTAAAGATTTCCATATGAAAATCCACCATTGGACACCCATTTCATGGTCATATCTCCACCTATAGAAGGGAATTCTTGAGTTTTTCATAGTGATCACAAATTAAGCTCCTTTTTTCGATTAGACGCTTAGTTTACGAGATAAACGCATTTAAAGATTTCCATATGAAAATCCACCATTGGACACCCATTTCATGGTCATATCTCCACCTATAGAAGGGAATTCTTGAGTTTTTCATAGTGATCACAAATTAAGCTCCTTTTTTCGATTAGACGCTTAGTTTACGAGATAAACGCATTTAAAGATTTCCATATGAAAATCCACCATCCATCACCCATTTTATGGTGATATGCCCATCTAATACAAGGGATTTCTTGGGTTTTTTATAGTGATCACAAATTAAGCTCCTTTTTTCGATTAGACGCTTAGTTTACGAGATAAACGCATTTAAAGATTTCCATATGAAAACCCACCATTGACCACCCATTTTACGGTGATATGCCCATCTAATACAAGGGATTTCTTGGGTTTTTTATAGTGATCACACATTAAGCTCCTTTTTTCGATTAGACGCTTAGTTTACGAGATAATCGCATTTAAAGATTTCCATATGAAAATCCACCATTAGCCGCCCATTTCATGGTGATATGCCCATCTAATACAAGGGATTTCTTAAGTATTTGACAGTGATCACAAATTAAGCTCCTTTTCTCGATTTGACGCTTAGTTTACGAGATAATCGCATTTAAAGATTTCCATATGAAAATCCACCATTAGCCGCCCATTTCATGGTGATATGCCCATCTATTACCAGTGATTTCTTAAGTATTTGACAGTGATCACAAATTAAGCTCCTTTTCTCGATTAGACGCGTAGTTTACGAGATAATCGCATTTAAAGATTTCCATATGAAAATCCATTATTAGCCGCCCATTTCATGGTGATATGCCCATCTATTACCAGTGATTTCTTAAGTATTTTATAGTGATCACAAATTAAGCTCCTTTTCTCGATTAGACGCTTAGTTTACGAGATAATCGCATTTAAAGATTTCCATATGAAAATCCACCATTTGCCGCCCATTTCATGGTGATATGCCCATCTATTACCAGTGATTTCTTAAGTATTTTATAGTGATCACAAATTAAGCTCCTTTTCTCGATTAGACGCTTAGTTTACGAGATAATCGCATTTAAAGATTTCCATATGAAAATCCACCATTAGCCGCCCATTTCATGGTGATATGCCCATCTATTACCAGTGATTTCTTAAGTATTTGACAGTGATCACAAATTAAGCTCCTTTTCTCGATTAGACGCTTAGTTTACGAGATAATCGCATTTAAAGATTTCCATATGAAAATCCATCATTAGCCGCCCATTTCATGGTGACATGCCCATCTATTACCAGTGATTTCTTAAGTATTTTTAAGTGATCACAAATTAAGCTCCCATGTGATTTCTTAAGTATTTTTAAGTGATCCCAAATTAAGCTCCTTTTCTCGATTTGACGCTTAGTTTACGAGATAATCGCATTTAAAGATTTCCATATGAAAATCCACCATTAGCCGTCCATTTCATGGTGATATGACCATCTATTACCAGCGATTTCCTAAGTATGTGACAGTGATCACAAATTAAGCTCCTTTTCTCGATTAGACGCTTAGTTTACGAGATAATCGCATTTAAAGATTTCCATATGAAAATCCACCATTAGCCGCCCATTTCATGGTGATATGCCCATCTATTACCAGTGATTTCTTAAGTATTTTATAGTGATCACAAATTAAGCTCCTTTTCTCGATTAGACGCTTAGTTTACGAGATAATCGCATTTAAAGATTTCCATATGAAAATCCACCATTAGCCGCCCATTTCATGGTGATATGCCCATCTATTACCAGTGATTTCTTAAGTATTTGACAGTGATCACAAATTAAGCTCCTTTTCTCGATTAGACGCTTAGACGCGATAATCGCATTTAAAGATTTCCATATGAAAATCCACCATTAGCCGCCCATTTCATGGTGATATGCCCATCTATTACCAGTGATTTCTTAAGTATTTGACAGTGATCACAAATTAAGCTCCTTTTCTCGATTAGACGCTTAGTTTACGAGATAATCGCATTTAAAGATTTCCATATGAAAATCCATCATTAGCCGCCCATTTCATGGTGACATGCCCATCTATTACCAGTGATTTCTTAAGTATTTGACAGTGATCACAAATTAAGCTCCTTTTCTCGATTAGACGCTTAGTTTACGAGATAATCGCATTTAAAGATTTCCATATGAAAATCCACCATTAGCCGCCCATTTCATGGTGATATGCCCATCTATTACCAGTGATTTCTTAAGTATTTGACAGTGATCACAAATTAAGCTCCTTTTCTCGATTAGACGCTTAGTTTACGAGATAATCGCATTTAAAGATTTCCATATGAAAATCCACCATTAGCCGCCCATTTCATGGTGATATGCCCATCTATTACCAGTGATTTCTTAAGTATTTGACAGTGATCACAAATTAAGCACCTTTTCTCGATTAGACGCTTAGTTTACGAGATAATCGCATTTAAAGATTTCCATATGAAAATCCATCATTAGCCGCCCATTTCATGGTGACATGCCCATCTATTACCAGTGATTTCTTAAGTATTTTTAAGTGATCACAAATTAAGCTCCCATGTGATTTCTTAAGTATTTTTAAGTGATCCCAAATTAAGCTCCTTTTCTCGATTAGACGCTTAGTTTACGAGATAATCGCATTTAAAGATTTCCATATGAAAATCCACCATTAGCCGGTGGTGAAATGCCCATCTATTACCAGTGATTTCTTAAGTATTTTATAGTGATCACAAATAAAGCTCCCTTTCTCGATTAGACGCGTAGTTTACGAGATAATCGCATTTAAAGATTTCCATATGAAAATCCACCATTAGCCGCCCATTTCATGGTGACATGCCCATCTATTACCAGTGATTTCTTAAGTATTTGACAGTGATCACAAATTAAGCTCCTTTTCTCGATTAGACGCTTAGTTTACGAGATAATCGCATTTAAAGATTTCCATATGAAAATCCACCATTAGCCGCCCATTTCATGGTGAAATGCCCATCTATTACCAGTGATTTCTTAAGTATTTTATAGTGATCACAAATAAAGCTCCCTTTCTCGATTAGACGCGTAGTTTACGAGATAATCGCATTTAAAGATTTCCATATGAAAATCCACCATTAGCCGCCCATTTCATGGTGATATGCCCATCTATTACCAGTGATTTCTTAAGTATTTTATAGTGATCACAAATAAAGCTCCCTTTCTCGATTAGACGCGTAGTTTACGAGATAATCGCATTTAAAGATTTCCATATGAAAATCCATCATTAGCCGCCCATTTCATGGTGACATGCCCATCTATTACCAGTGATTTCTTAAGTATTTGACAGTGATCACAAATTAAGCTCCTTTTCTCGATTAGACGCTTAGTTTACGAGATAATCGCATTTAAAGATTTCCATATGAAAATCCACCATTAGCCGCCCATTTCATGGTGATATGCCCATCTATTACCAGTGATTTCTTAAGTATTTGACAGTGATCACAAATTAAGCTCCTTTTCTCGATTAGACGCTTAGTTTACGAGATAATCGCATTTAAAGATTTCCATATGAAAATCCACCATTAGCCGCCCATTTCATGGTGATATGCCCATCTATTACCAGTGATTTCTTAAGTATTTGACAGTGATCACAAATTAAGCACCTTTTCTCGATTAGACGCTTAGTTTACGAGATAATCGCATTTAAAGATTTCCATATGAAAATCCATCATTAGCCGCCCATTTCATGGTGACATGCCCATCTATTACCAGTGATTTCTTAAGTATTTTTAAGTGATCACAAATTAAGCTCCCATGTGATTTCTTAAGTATTTTTAAGTGATCCCAAATTAAGCTCCTTTTCTCGATTAGACGCTTAGTTTACGAGATAATCGCA
Source organism: Muscina levida (assembly GCA_964034835.1). Classification (NCBI taxonomy): domain Eukaryota; kingdom Metazoa; phylum Arthropoda; class Insecta; order Diptera; family Muscidae; genus Muscina; species Muscina levida. The sequence goes on from OZ035883.1 coordinate 41,464,239, forward strand.
TTTAAAGATTTCCATATGAAAATCCACCATTAGCCGCCCATTTCATGGTGATATGCCCATCTATTACCAGTGATTTCTTAAGTATTTTTAAGTGATTACAAATTAAGCTCCTTTTCTCGATTAGACGCTTAGTTTACGAGATAATCGCATTTAAAGATTTCCATATGAAAATCTACCATTAGCCGTCCATTTCATGGTGATATGACCATCTATTACCAGCGATTTCTTAAGTATTTGACAGTGATCACAAATAAAGCTCCCTTTCTCGATTAGACGCGTAGTTTACGAGATAATCGCATTTAAAGATTTCCATATGAAAATCCACCATTAGCCGCCCATTTCATGGTGATATGCCCATCTATTACCAGTGATTTCTTAAGTATTTTTAAGTGATCCCAAATTAAGCTCCTTTTCTCGATTAGACGCTTAGTTTACGAGATAATCGCATTTAAAGATTTCCATATGAAAATACACCATTAGCCGCCCATTTCATGGTGATATGCCCATCTATTACCAGTGATTTCTTAAGTATTTGACAGTGATCACAAATTAAGCACCTTTTCTCGATTAGACGCTTAGTTTACGAGATAATCGCATTTAAAGATTTCCATATGAAAATCCATCATTAGCCGCCCATTTCATGGTGACATGCCCATCTATTACCAGTGATTTCTTAAGTATTTTTAAGTGATCACAAATTAAGCTCCCATGTGATTTCTTAAGTATTTTTAAGTGATCCCAAATTAAGCTCCTTTTCTCGATTAGACGCTTAGTTTACGAGATAATCGCATTTAAAGATTTCCATATGAAAATCCACCATTAGCCGCCCATTTCATGGTGAAATGCCCATCTATTACCAGTGATTTCTTAAGTATTTTATAGTGATCACAAATAAAGCTCCCTTTCTCGATTAGACGCGTAGTTTACGAGATAATCGCATTTAAAGATTTCCATATGAAAATCCACCATTAGCCGCCCATTTCATGGTGATATGCCCATCTATTACCAGTGATTTCTTAAGTATTTTTAAGTGATTGCAAATTAAGCTCCTTTTCTCGATTAGACGCTTAGTTTACGAGATAATCGCATTTAAAGATTTCCATATGAAAATCCACCATTGACGATATGCCCATCCCATTTTACGGTGATATGCCCATCTATTACAAGGGATTTCTTGGGTTTTTTATAGTGATCACAAATTAAGCTCCTTTTTTCGATTAGACGCTTAGTTTACGAGATAAACGCATTTAAAGATTTCCATATGAAAATCCACCATTGACCACCCATTTTACGATGATATGCCCATCTATTACAAGGGATTTCTTGGGTTTTTTGTAGTGATCACAAATTAAGCTCCTTTTTTCGATTAGACGCTTAGTTTACGAGATAAACGCATTTAAAGATTTCCATATGAAAATCCACCATTGACCACCCATTTTACGGTGATATGCCCATCTAATACAAGGGATTTCTTGGGTTTTTTATAGTGATCACAAATTAAGCTCCTTTTTTCGATTAGACGCTTAGTTTACGAGATAAACGCATTTAAAGATTTCCATATGAAAATCCACTATTGACCACCCATTTTACGGTGATATGCCCATCTATTACAAGGGATTTCTTGGGTTTTTTATAGTGATCACAAATTAAGCTTCTTTTTTCGATTAGACGCTTAGTTTACGAGATAAACGCATTTAAAGATTTCCATATGAATATCCACCATTGACCACCCATTTTACGGTCATATGCCCATCTAATACAACGGATTTCTTGGGTTTTTTATAGTGATCACAAATTAAGCTCCTTTTTTCGATTAGACGCTTAGTTTACGAGATAAACGCATTTAAAGATTTCCATATGAAAATCCACCATTGACCACCCATTTTACGGTGATATGCCCATCTATTACAAGGGATTTCTTGGGTTTTTTATAGTGATCACAAATTAAGCTCCTTTTTTCGATTAGACGCTTAGTTTACGAGATAAACGCATTTAAAGATTTCCATATGAAAATCCACCATTGACCACCCATTTTACGGTGATATGCCCATCTAATACAACGGATTTCTTGGGTTTTTTATAGTGATCACAAATTAAGCTCCTTTTTTCGATTAGACGCTTAGTTTACGAGATAAACGCATTTAAAGATTTCCATATGAAAATCCACCATTGGCCACCCATTTTATGGTGATATGCACATCTAATACAAGGGATTTCTTCAGTTATTCATAGTGATCATCTATTACAAGGGATTTCTTGGGTTTTTTATAGTGATCACAAATTAAGCTCCTTTTTTCGATTAGACGCTTAGTTTACGAGATAAACGCATTTAAAGATTTCCATATGAAAATCCACCATTGACCACCCATTTTATGGTGATATGTCCATCTAATACAAGGGATTCCTTGAGTTTTTCATAGTGATCACAAATTAAGCTCCTTTTTTCGATTATACGCTTAGTTTACGAGATAAACGCATATACAAATTTTCATATGAAAATCCACCATTGACCACCCATTTTATGGTGATATGCCCATCTAATACAAGGGATTCCTTGAGTTTTTCATAGTGATCACAAATTAAGCTCCTTTTTTCGATTAGACGCTTAGTTTACGAGATAAACGCATTTAAAGATTTCCATATGAAAATCCACCATTGGACACCCATTTCATGGTCATATCTCCACCTATAGAAGGGAATTCTTGAGTTTTTCATAGTGATCACAAATTAAGCTCCTTTTTTCGATTAGACGCTTAGTTTACGAGATAAACGCATTTAAAGATTTCCATATGAAAATCCACCATTGGACACCCATTTCATGGTCATATCTCCACCTATAGAAGGGAATTCTTGAGTTTTTCATAGTTATCACAAATTAAGCTCCTTTTTTCGATTAGACGCTTAGTTTACGAGATAAACGCATTTAAAGATTTCCATATGAAAATCCACCATTGGCCACCCATTTTATGGTGATACGCCCATCAAATACAAGGGATTTCTTGAGTTTTTCATAGTGATCACAAATTAAGCTCCTTTTTTCGATTAGACGCTTAGTTTACGAGATAAACGCATTTAAAGATTTCCATATGAAAATCCACCATTGGACACCCATTTCATGGTCATATCTCCACCTATAGAAGGGAATTCTTGAGTTTTTCATATTGATCACAAATTAAGCTCCTTTTTTCGATTAGACGCTTAGTTTACGAGTTAAAGGCATTTAAAGATTTCCATATGAAAATCCACCATTGGACACCCATTTCATGGTCATATCTCCACCTATAGAAGGGAATTCTTGAGTTTTTCATAGTGATCACAAATTAAGCTCCTTTTTTGGATTAGACGCTTAGTTTACGAGATAAACGCATTTAAAGATTTCCATATGAAAATCCACCATTGGACACCCATTTCATGGTCATATCTCCACCTATAGAAGGGAATTCTTGAGTTTTTCATAGTGATCACAAATTAAGCTCCTTTTTTCGATTAGACGCTTAGTTTACGAGATAAACGCATTTAAAGATTTCCATATGAAAACCACCATTGACCACCCATTTTATGGTGATATGCCCATTAGAGTGGCCATAGTGGAAATTTTTTTGAAAAGTTAAATTTTTCGCACTGAAAAATATGAGGTTGGGGATAAAAATAATTATGGATATTTTTTTTTTTTTTTTTTTTGATTCCGAGTACCTCCGGGTTGAGCCCAAACTTTTATTACATTACCCATTTACGCTGAAGTGCAGAATATGGGGCGGGAGCCCGATTAAAAACCAAAAATATGCCATTGTCTTCATCTTGGCCCCCAAACATCGGAATGGTAGGTCAAAGTTGGCGCTCAGGCCCATGGGGCCCGGGGGGTCAAAAAAGGGGCCCCTTTCGGTTCTATGATGACCCCCCAGGTGCGGGTACTCAAGTGAAAGATATTTTCGAGACGAATCCAACGATGTTATTTTTAGGTTCCTACGGGTCTCCTGGACCGAGTTAGAGCCATTTCCGGGATATACCAAGAAAAAAAATTTTTATTAACTAAATTTAAAAAATGTTAAAAAAATTTTTGCGTGCGGCGCTACTAAACCCAACATAGGCGTACCGTCATTTCGCCCAATGTCATTTCGCCCAAAAACAACCATGACATATCGCCCAAAACATGTCATTTCGACCAAAAACCTAACTACGACATGACATATCGCCCAAATGCTATGACAGAAGACCCAACTCAATTTTTTTGGGCGAAATGTCAGACTCATGACTACGGCACGCGCTGCTGCATACGTCGCAGTCAGTCTTGTACTCTTGCCCCCGCCTTAGGGGGGCGTGCCCCCCACCGCATTCCTGTTTTAATAATGCCAGAGAAAGAGAGAGAGTAGCGAGTCTGACTACGACGTATGCGGCGAGGGCGTGCCCCCCACCGAGAGAGAGAGTACAAGACTGACTGCGACGTATGCAGCAGGGCGTGCCGTCGTCATGAGTCTGACATTTCGCCCAAAAAAATTGAATTGGGTCTTCTGTCATAGCATTTGGGCGATATGTCATGTCGTAGTTAGGTTTTTGGTCGAAATGACATGTTTTGGGCGATATGTCATGGTTGTTTTTGGGCGAAATGACATTGGGCGAAATGACGGTACGCCTATGTTGGGTTTAGTAGCGCCGCACGCAAAAATTTTTTTAAAATTTTTTTAATTTAGTTAAAAATAATTTTTTTTTCTTGGTATATCCCGGAAATGGCTCTAACTCGGTCCAGGAGACCCGTAGGAACCTAAAAATAACATCGTTGGATTCGTCTCGAAAATATCTTTCACTTGAGTACCCGCACCTGGGGGGTCATCATAGAACCGAAAGGGTCCCCTTTTTTGACCCCCCGGGCCCCATGGGCCTGAGCGCCAACTTTGACCTACCATTCCGATGTTTGGGGGCCAAGATGAAGACAATGGCATATTTTTGGTTTTTAATCGGGCTCCCGCCCCATATTCTGCACTTCAGCCTAAATGGGTAATGTAATAAAAGTTTGGGCTCAACCCGGAGGTACTCGGAATCAAAAAAAAAAAAAAAAAAATATCCATAATTATTTTTATCCCCAACCTCATATTTTTCAGTGCGAAAACTTTTGGATTTCACATTTTTAATTTTTTCTATATAACGCTATGGCCAGTCTAATGCCCATCTAATACAAGTAGAGTTTCTCTCCCGGGATTTCCCGGGCGGGAATTCCCGGGATTCCCGGTCATTTTTAATTCCCGGTTTCCCGGGAAATTCGTCCGGGATTCCCGGGAAATTAAAGCACCTTTGGCAGAGTAAATTTTAGACGCTTTAAAGAAGCGAATTGAAGAAAAAAGGGGCAAACGACTTTATATTTTAGTGAAGTATCTTAAAGATCCAACAGTATTTCAAAACAAATGTGATCGCGTACGCTGAACAAATTTATACTCGACTTTTTTAAGAAGACGTTATCGACGAAGTTCTGGAATCGTACGAAATTCCTATTTGTGACATTAGTACCAAATGACCATTTGAGGATATTTTAACCGATGACATAACAAATGAAAATGTTGCATCAAGTAATAGACTACTTAATAACTCGCTAAAAAAGGATTTACAATTTTACAAAGCAAGTGGAAAAGCAACGGAAAATGTTACCATTTTATTGAATGCTCTGCTGACAATAAGGCCAACATCAGTTAAAAGCGAGAGAATATTTTTAACAACAGGGCAATTTGTAAATGGAATTAGAAACAGACTGTCTCATGAAACCATTAACGCTTTTTCCGTTTAAAAAACGTATTTTCAAAATGACAAATTAACTTTTATTGTTTAAATAGTATTTTTACACACATATACATTAAAATGAATGTTTTTCGTTTGTTATGTTTTTGTTTGTAATGTTTTGTTTTACTTGCAGCTTGTACTATATGATCTCATGAATTAACAAATAAATATATATGTACATACTGCAAAACTAAAAAAAAAACATAGTTTGTCTTGTTTTTCTACTGCGCGAAAATTCCCGGGAATTCCCGGGAATCCCGGGAAAGGCAAAAATTTTTCCCGGTTTCCCGGGAAATGAAAAGTCCGGGAAAAAGAGAAACTCTAAATACAAGGGATTTCTTGGGTTTTTTATAGTGATCACAAATTAAGCTCCTTTTTTCGATTAGACGCTTAGTTTACGAGATAAACGCATTTAAAGATTTCCATATGAAAACCCACCATTGACCACCCATTTTACGGTGATATGCCCATCTAATACCAGTGATTTGACAGTGATCACAAATTAAGCTCCTTTTCTCGATTAGACGCGTAGTTTACGAGATAATCGCATTTAAAGATTTACATATGAAAATCCACCATTAGCCGCCCATTTCATGGTGATATGCCCATCTATTACCAGTGATTTGACAGTGATCACAAATTAAGCTCCTTTTCTCGATTAGACGCGTAGTTTACGAGATAATCGCATTTAAAGATTTCCATATGAAAATCCATTATTAGCCGCCCATTTCATGGTGATATGCCCATCTATTACCAGTGATTTCTTAAGTATTTTATAGTGATCACAAATTAAGCTCCTTTTCTCGATTAGACGCTTAGTTTACGAGATAATCGCATTTAAAGATTTCCATATGAAAATCCACCATTTGCCGCCCATTTCATGGTGATATGCCCATCTATTACCAGTGATTTCTTAAGTATTTGACAGTGATCACAAATTAAGCTCCTTTTCTCGATTAGACGCTTAGACGCGATAATCGCATTTAAAGATTTCCATATGAAAATCCACCATTAGCCGCCCATTTCATGGTGATATGCCCATCTATTACCAGTGATTTCTTAAGTATTTGACAGTGATCACAAATTAAGCTCCTTTTCTCGATTAGACGCTTAGTTTACGAGATAATCGCATTTAAAGATTTCCATATGAAAATCCACCATTAGCCGCCCATTTCATGGTGATATGCCCATCTATTACCAGTGATTTCTTAAGTATTTGACAGTGATCACAAATTAAGCTCCTTTTCTCGATTAGACGCTTAGTTTACGAGATAATCGCATTTAAAGATTTCCATATGAAAATCCATCATTAGCCGCCCATTTCATGGTGACATGCCCATCTATTACCAGTGATTTCTTAAGTTATTGACAGTGCTCACAAATTAAGCTCCTTTTCTCGATTAGACGCTTAGTTTACGAGATAACCGCATTTAAAGATTTCCATATGAAAATCCACCATTAGCCGCCCATTTCATGGTGATATGCCCATCTATTACCAGTGATTTCTTAAGTATTTGACAGTGATCACAAATTAAGCTCCTTTTCTCGATTAGACGCTTAGTTTACGAGATAATCGCATTTAAAGATTTCCATATGAAAATCCATCATTAGCCGCCCATTTCATGGTGACATGCCCATCTATTACCAGTGATTTCTTAAGTATTTTTAAGTGATCACAAATTAAGCTCCCATGTGATTTCTTAAGTATTTTTAAGTGATCCCAAATTAAGCTCCTTTTCTCGATTAGACGCTTAGTTTACGAGATAATCGCATTTAAAGATTTGCATATGAAAATCCACCATTAGCCGCCCATTTCATGGTGATATGCCCATCTATTACCAGTGATTTCTTAAGTATTTGACAGTGATCACAAATTAAGCACCTTTTCTCGATTAGACGCTTAGTTTACAAGATAATCGCATTTAAAGATTTCCATATGAAAATCCACCATTAGCCGCCCATTTCATGGTGATATGCCCATCTATTACCAGTGATTTCTTAAGTATTTTTAAGTGATTACAAATTAAGCTCCTTTTCTCGATTAGACGCTTAGTTTACGAGATAATCGCATTTAAAGATTTCCATATGAAAATCTACCATTAGCCGTCCATTTCATGGTGATATGACCATCTATTACCAGCGATTTCCTAAGTATTTGACAGTGATCACAAATTAAGCTCCTTTTCTCGATTAGACGCTTAGTTTACGAGATAATCGCATTTAAAGATTTCCATATGAAAATCCACCATTAGCCGCCCATTTTACGGTGATATGCCCATCTAATACAAGGGATTTCTTGAGTTTTTCATAGTGATCACAAATTAAGCTCCTTTTTTCGATTAGACGCTTAGTTTACGAGATAAACGCATTTAAAGATTGCCATATGAAAATCCACCATTGGACACCCATTTCATGGTCATAACTCCACCTATAGAAGGGAATTCTTGAGTTTTTCATAGTGATCGCAAATTAAGCTCCTTTTTTCGATTAGACGCTTAGTTTACGAGATAAACGCATTTAAAGATTTCCATATGAAAATCCACCATTGGACACCCATTTCATGGTCATAACTCCACCTATAGAAGGGAATTCTTGAGTTTTTCATAGTGATCACAAATTAAGCTCCTTTTTTCGATTAGACGCTTAGTTTACGAGATAAACGCATTTAAAGATTGCCATATGAAAATCCACCATTGACCACCCATTTTATGGTGATATGCCCATCTAATACAAGGGATTTCTTGAGTTTTTCATAGTGATCACAAATTAAGCTCCTTTTTTCGATTAGACGCTTAGTTTACGAGATAAACGCATTTAAAGATTGCCATATGAAAATCCACCATTGACCACCCATTTTATGGTGATATGCCCATCTAATACAAGGGATTTCTTGGGTTTTTTATAGTGATCACAAATTAAGCTCCTTTTTTCGATTAGACGCTTAGTTTACGAGATAAACGCATTTAAAGATTTCCATATGAAAATCCACCATTGGACACCCATTTCATGGTCATAACTCCACCTATAGAAGGGAATTCTTGAGTTTTTCATAGTGATCGCAAATTAAGCTCCTTTTTTCGATTAGACGCTTAGTTTACGAGATAAACGCATTTAAAGATTGCCATATGAAAATCCACCATTGACCACCCATTTTATGGTGATATGCCCATTAGGGCGTTTCACTAAAAAAATTTTGCAACTCTTGAAGCGGAATATTACAGCTTGTGATCTAAAAGAATTTCGAAAATTTTTTGGGATTTTTTGAAGATGGGTACGGGGTCGCTGAAATAGATTTTATCAAAAAAATGAGGTTATGGAGAAAAAAATTTTATATTATTTTTTTTCTGGTGCTTTTTGTTCATACAACTAACCAATTCTCTTAGCAAGGATCCGATCCCACTACAAAAAAATTATAGGTGTGAAAAATTATTATATTATGGACCACTTTGATAGTCTTAAAAGTGAAAAATTATTTTTCCTAGATTTTAAACCTCGATAACTTGAAAAGTTTTCAAAATTTTTTCAAGATGTAAAATGCGTTAGAAAGATTATTTAGATACCTTTATATTGGTATATATAAGTTTATATCTTACTTGTGAAAAATGTTGCAAAAAATAAAAAATAGACAGAAAAAGACATTTTTATTTTTAAATTCACACTATTTGAATTTTAAAATATTTGAAATAGGCCCTTTTGAAATGTAACAAAATTCATAATGCATAATTTTGTAACCTCAAACAGTAAAAGGGTTTTTGATGAATTAAAGTTGCCCACTTCCTTTTTTCGAAAGATACACTTTTATGGGAAAATGATGACGATTTTGTTTCTTCAAAGAAAAAGCTAGAAAAACTATGTGTTGTGAATGATTTATCAGAAAGAGGCGTGGCGTCGACTACAATATATAACAAAAAAATTAGAAAGAATGAGGATGATTTTCAAAACATATTGATTAGAGTTGATAACAATCAAAAAATTATATCTAATGTTAACAAAAATGTTATTGAAAAAGCTCTTAAGAAGCCAATTTGAAAATACTTCCAAAGTTGTTCCACATTTAGTGGTTAATGTATTGTAATTTTAGATACAAATTTACTTTTTAATTTTAATTTGTTCATTAAATATGTTGATTTTGTTTATTTAATATCTTTTGATTTTGTATGGGAATACAAATATATTGATGATATTTTTAATATTTTTATTAAAGCAATGTATTTTAGAAGTTTTTTTTTACTTAACCAAGAACGAAACATAATGAAATTCTTTTAATTTTCATAAAATTTGATAAATAAAAAAAAATTTCTCAAACTTTAATTTTTTTCTTATATTTTTCCAACAAGTAAAAATAAATCTATGTACCAAATGAAAGGTAATTTAAAGACCTTTCCAACGCATTTTAGATCTTGAAAAAATGTTGAAAACTTTTCAAGTTATCGAGGTTTGAAATCTAGGAAAAATAATTTTTCACTTTTAAGACTATCAAAGTGGTCCATAATATAATAATTTTTCACACCAATAATTTTTTGTCGTGGGATCGGATCCATAAGAAGAGAATTGTTTAGTTGTATGAACAAAAAGCACCAGAAAAAAAATAATATAAAATTTTTTTCTCCATAACCTCATTTTTTTGATAAAATCTATTTCAGCGACCCCGTACCCATCTTCAAAAAATCCCAAAAAATTTTCGAAATTCTTTTAGATCACAAGCTGTAATATTCCGCTTCAAGAGTTGCAAAAATCGCAAAAAACGCATTTGGTGAAACGCCCTAACGCCCATCTAATACAAGGGATTTCTTGAGTTTTTCATAGTGATCACAAATTAAGCTCCTTTTTTCGATTAGACGCTTAGTTTATGAGATAAACGCATTTAAAGATTTCCATATGAAAATCCACCATTGGACACCCATTTCATGGTCATAACTCCACCTATAGAAGGGAATTCTTGAGTTTTTCATAGTGATCGCAAATTAAGCTCCTTTTTTCGATTAGACGCTTAGTTTACGAGATAAACGCATTTAAAGATTTCCATATGAAAATCCACCATTGGACACCCATTTCATGGTCATAACTCCACCTATAGAAGGGAATTCTTGAGTTTTTCATAGTGATCACAAATTAAGCTCCTTTTTTCGATTAGACGCTTAGTTTACGAGATAAACGCATTTAAAGATTGCCATATGAAAATCCACCATTGACCACCCATTTTATGGTGATATGCCCATCTAATACAAGGGATTTCTTGAGTTTTTCATAGTGATCACAAATTAAGCTCCTTTTTTCGATTAGACGCTTAGTTTACGAGATAAACGCATTTAAAGATTGCCATATGAAAATCCACCATTGACCACCCATTTTATGGTGATATGCCCATCTAATACAAGGGATTTCTTGGGTTTTTTATAGTGATCACAAATTAAGCTCCTTTTTTCGATTAGACGCTTAGTTTACGAGATAAACGCATTTAAAGATTTCCATATGAAAATCCACCATTGGACACCCATTTCATGGTCATAACTCCACCTATAGAAGGGAATTCTTGAGTTTTTCATAGTGATCGCAAATTAAGCTCCTTTTTTCGATTAGACGCTTAGTTTACGAGATAAACGCATTTAAAGATTTCCATATGAAAATCCACCATTGGACACCCATTTCATGGTCATATCTCCACCTATAGAAGTGAATTCTTGAGTTTTTCATAGTGATCACAAATTAAGCTCCTTTTATCGATTAGACGCTTAGTTTACGAGATAAACGTATTTAAAGATTGCCATATGAAAATCCACTATTGACCACCCATTTTATGGTGATATGCCTATCTAATACAAGGGATTTCTTGGGTTTTTTATAGTGATCACAAATTAAGCTTCTTTTTTCGATTAGACGCTTAGTTTACGAGATAAACGCATTTAAAGATTTCCATATGAAAATCCACCATTGTACACCCATTTCATGGTCATATCTCCACCTATAGAAGGGAATTCTTGAGTTTTTCATAGTGATCACAAATTAAGCTCCGTTTTTCGATTAGACGCTTAGTTTACGAGATAAGCGCATTTAAAGATTGCCATATGAAAATCCACCATTGACCACCCATTTTATGGTGATATCCCCATATATTACAAGGGATTTCTTGAGTTTTTCATAGTGATCACAAATTAAGCTCCTTTTTTCGATTAGACGCTTAGTTTACGAGATAAGCGCATTTAAAGATTGCCATATGAAAATCCACCATTGACCACCCATTTTATGGTGATATCCCCATATATTACAAGGGATTTCTTGAGTTTTTCATAGTGATCACGAATTAAGCTCCTTTTTTCGATTAGACGCTTAGTCTACGAGATAAACGAATTTAAAGATTTCCATATGAAAATCCACCATTGGACACCCATTTTCTGGTGATACGCCCATCTAATACAAGGGATTTCTTGAGTTTTTCATAGTGATCACAAATTAAGCTCCTTTTTTCGATTAGACGCTTAGTTTACGAGATAAACGCATTTAAAGATTTCCATATGAAAATCCACCATTGGACACCCATTTCATCGTCATATCTCCACCTATAGAAGGGAATTCTTGAGTTTTTCATAGTGATCACAAATTAAGCTCCTTTTTTCGATTAGACGCTTAGTTTACGAGATAAACGCATTTAAAGATTTCCATATGAAAATCCACCATTGGACACCCATTTCATAGTCATATCTCCACCTATAGAAGGTAATTCTTGAGTTTTTCATATTGATCACAAATTAAGCTCCTTTTTTCGATTAGACTCTTAGTTTACGAGATAAACGCATTTAAAGATTTCCATATGAAAATCCACCATTGGACACCCATTTCATGGTCATATCTCCACCTATAGAAGGGAATTCTTGAGTTTTTCATAGTGATCACAAATTAAGCTCCTTTTTTCGATTAGACGCTTAGTTTACGAGATAAACGCATTTAAAGATTTCCATATGAAAATCCACCATTGACCACCCATTTTATGGTGATATGCCCATCTAATACAAGGGATTTCTTGGGTTTTTCATAGTGATCACAAATTAAGCTCCTTTTTTCGATTAGACGCTTAGTTTACGAGATAAGCGCATTTAAAGATTGCCATATGAAAATCCACCATTGGACAACCATTTCATGGTCATAACTCCACCTATAGAAGGGAATTCTTGAGTTTTTCATAGTGATCACAAATTAAGCTCCTTTTTTCGATTAGACGCTTAGTTTACGAGATAAACGCATTTAAAGATTGCCATATGAAAATCCACCATTGACCACCCATTTTATGGTGATATGCCCATCTAATACAAGGGATTTCTTGAGTTTTTCATAGTGATCACAAATTAAGCTCCTTTTTTCGATTAGACGCTTAGTTTACGAGATAAACGCATTTAAAGATTGCCATATGAAAATCCACCATTGACCACCCATTTTATGGTGATATGCCCATCTAATACAAGGGATTTCTTGGGTTTTTTATAGTGATCACAAATTAAGCTCCTTTTTTCGATTAGACGCTTAGTTTACGAGATAAACGCATTTAAAGATTTCCATATGAAAATCCACCATTGGACACCCATTTCATGGTGATCACAAATTAAGCTCCTTTTTTCGATTAGACGCTTAGTTTACGAGATAAGCGCATTTAAAGATTGCCATATGAAAATCCACCATTGGACAACCATTTCATGGTCATAACTCCACCTATAGAAGGGAATTCTTGAGTTTTTCATAGTGATCACAAATTAAGCTCCTTTTTTCGATTAGACGCTTAGTTTACGAGATAAACGCATTTAAAGATTGCCATATGAAAATCCACCATTGACCACCCATTTTATGGTGATATGCCCATCTAATACAAGGGATTTCTTGAGTTTTTCATAGTGATCACAAATTAAGCTCCTTTTTTCGATTAGACGCTTAGTTTACGAGGTAAACGCATTTAAAGATTTCCATATGAAAATCCACCATTGTACACCCATTTCATGGTCATATCTCCACCTATAGAAGGGAATTCTTGAGTTTTTCATAGTGATCACAAATTAAGCTCCTTTTTTCGATTAGACGCTTAGTTTACGAGGTAAACGCATTTAAAGATTTCCATATGAAAATCCACCATTGTACACCCATTTCATGGTGATATCCCCATAAATTACAAGGGATATCTTGAGTTTTTCATAGTGATCACAAATTAAGCTCCTTTTTTCGATTAGACGCTTAGTTTACGAGATAAGCGCATTTAAAGATTTCCATATGAAAATCCACCATTGACCACCCATTTTACGGTGATATGCCCATCTAATACAAGGGATTTCTTGGGTTTTTTATAGTGATCACAAATTAAGCTCCTTTTTTCGATTAGACGCTTAGTTTACGAGGTAAACGCATTTAAAGATTTCCATATGAAAATCCACCATTGACCACCCATTTTACGGTGATATGCCCATCTAATACAAGGGATTTCTTGGGTTTTTTATAGTGATCACAAATTAAGCTCCTTTTTTCGATTAGACGCTTAGTTTACGAGGTAAACGCATTTAAAGATTTCCATATGAAAATCCACCATTGTACACCCATTTCATGGTCATATCTCCACCTATAGAAGGGAATTCTTGAGTTTTTCATAGTGATCACAAATTAAGCTCCTTTTTTCGATTAGACGCTTAGTTTACGAGATAAACGCATTTAAAGATTTCCATATGAAAATCCACCATTGGCCACCCATTTTATGGTGATATCCCCATAAATTACAAGGGATATCTTGAGTTTTTCATAGTGATCACAAATTAAGCTCCTTTTTTCGATTAGACGCTTAGTTTACGAGATAAGCGCATTTAAAGATTGCCATATGAAAATCCACCATTGACCACCCATTTTATGGTGATATCCCCATATATTACAAGGGATTTCTTGAGTTTTTCATAGTGATCACAAATTAAGCTCCTTTTTTCGATTAGACGCTTAGTTTACGAGATAAGCGCATTTAAAGATTGCCATATGAAAATCCACCATTGACCACCCATTTTATGGTGATATCCCCATATATTACAAGGGATTTCTTGAGTTTTTCATAGTGATCACGAATTAAGCTCCTTTTTTCGATTAGACGCTTAGTCTACGAGATAAACGAATTTAAAGATTTCCATATGAAAATCCACCATTGGACACCCATTTTCTGGTGATACGCCCATCTTATACAAGGGATTTCTTGAGTTTTTCATACTGATCACAAATTAAGCTCCTTTTTTCGATTAGACGCTTAGTTTACGAGATAAACGCATTTAAAGATTTCCATATGAAAATCCACCATTGGACACCCATTTCATCGTCATATCTCCACCTATAGAAGGGAATTCTTGAGTTTTTCATAGTGATCACAAATTAAGCTCATTTTTTCGATTAGACGCTTAGTTTACGAGATAAACGCATTTAAAGATTTCCATATGAAAATCCACCATTGGACACCCATTTCATAGTCATATCTCCACCTATAGAAGGTAATTCTTGAGTTTTTCATATTGATCACAAATTAAGCTCCTTTTTTCGATTAGACTCTTAGTTTACGAGATAAACGCATTTAAAGATTTCCATATGAAAATCCACCATTGGACACCCATTTCATGGTCATATCTCCACCTATAGAAGGGAATTCTTGAGTTTTTCATAGTGATCACAAATTAAGCTCCTTTTTTCGATTAGACGCTTAGTTTACGAGATAAACGCATTTAAAGATTCCCATATGAAAATCCACCATTGACCACCCATTTTATGGTGATATGCCCATCTAATACAAGGGATTTCTTGGGTTTTTCATAGTGATCACAAATTAAGCTCCTTTTTTCGATTAGACGCTTAGTTTACGAGATAAACGCATTTAAAGATTTCCATATGAAAACCACCATTGACCACCCATTTTACGGTGATATGCCCATCTATTACAAGGGATTTCTTGGGTTTTTTATAGTGATCACAAATTAAGCTTCTTTTTTCGATTAGACGCTTAGTTTACGAGATAAACGCATTTAAAGATTTCCATATGAAAACCACCATTGACCACCCACTTTATGGTGATATGCCCATCTAATACAAGGGATTTCTTGGGTTTTTTATAGTGATCACAAATTAAGCTCCTTTTTTCGATTAGACGCTTAGTTTACGAGATAAACGCATTTAAAGATTTCCATATGAAAATCCACCATTGGACACCCATTTCATGGTGATATGCCCATCTAATACAAGGGATTTCTTGAGTTTTTCATAGTGATCACAAATTAAGCTCCTTTTTTTGATTAGACGCTTAGTTTACGAGATAAACGCATTTAAAGATTTCCATATGAAAATCCACCATTGACCACCCATTTTATGGTGATATGCCCATCAAATACAGGGGATTTCTTGAGTTTTTCATAGTGATCACAAATTAAGCTCCTTTTTTCGATTAGACGCTTAGTTTACGAGATAAACGCATTTAAAGATTTCCATATGAAAATCCACCATTGGACACCCATTTCATGGTGATATGCCCATCTAATACAAGGGATTTCTTGAGTTTTTCATAGTGATCACAAATTAAGCTCCTTTTTTCGATTAGACGCTTAGTTTACGAGATAAACGCATTTAAAGATATCCATATGAAAATCCACCATTGGACACCCATTTCATGGTGATATGCCCATCTAATACCAGGGATTTCTTGAGTTTTTCATATTGATCACAAATTAAGCTCCTTTTTTCGATTAGACGCTTAGTTTACGAGATAAACGCATTTAAAGATTTCCATATGAAAATCCACCATTGGACACCCATTTCATGGTGATATGCCCATCAAATACAGGGGATTTCTTGAGTTTTTCATAGTGATCACAAATTAAGCTCCTTTTTTCGATTAGACGCTTAGTTTACGAGATAAACGCATTTAAAGATTTCCATATGAAAATCCACCATTGACCACCCATTTTACGGTGATATGCCCATCTAATACAAGGGATTTCTTGGGTTTTTTATAGTGATCACAAATTAAGCTCCTTTTTTCGATTAGACGCTTAGTTTACGAGATAAACGCATTTAAAGATTTCCATATGAAAATCCACCATTGGACACCCATTTCATGGTCATATCTCCACCTATAGAAGGGAATTCTTGAGTTTTTCATAGTGATCACAAATTAAGCTCCTTTTTTCGATTAGACGCTTAGTTTACGAGATAAACGCATTTAAAGATTTCCATATGAAAATCCACCATTGACCACCCATTTTATGGTGATATGCCCATCTAATACAAGGGATTTCTTGAGTTTTTCATATTGATCACAAATTAAGCTCCTTTTTTCGATTAGACGCTTAGTTTACGAGATAAACGCATTTAAAGATTTCCATTTTCGATTAGACGCTTAGTTTACGAGATAAACGCATTTAAAGATTTCCATATGAAAACCACCATTGACCACCCACTTTATGGTGATATGCCCATCTAATACAAGGGATTTCTTGGGTTTTTTATAGTGATCACAAATTAAGCTCCTTTTTTCGATTAGACGCTTAGTTTACGAGATAAACGCATTTAAAGATTGCCATATGAAAATCCACCATTGACCACCCATTTTATGGTGATATGCCCATCTAATACAAGGGATTTCTTGAGTTTTTCATAGTGATCACAAATTAAGCTCCTTTTTTCGATTAGACGCTTAGTTTACGAGATAAACGCATTTAAAGATTTCCATATGAAAATCCACCATTGACCACACCATTGGACACCCATTTTACGGTGATATGCCCATCTAATACAAGGGATTTCTTGGGTTTTTCATAGTGATCACAAATTAAGCTCCTTTTTTCGATTAGACGCTTAGTTTACGAGATAAACGCATTTAAAGATTTCCATATGAAAATCCACCATTGGACACCCATTTCATGGTCATATCTCCACCTATAGAAGGGAATTCTTGAGTTTTTCATAGTGATCACAAATTAAGCTCCTTTTTTCGATTAGACGCTTAGTTTACGAGATAAACGCATTTAAAGATTGCCATATGAAAATCCACTATTGACCACCCATTTTATGGTGATATGCCTATCTAATACAAGGGATTTCTTGGGTTTTTTATAGTGATCACAAATTAAGCTCCTTTTTTCGATTAGACGCTTAGTTTACGAGATAAACGCATTTAAAGATTTCCATATGAAAATCCACCATTGACCACCCATTTTACGGTGATATGCCCATCTAATACAAGGGATTTCTTGGGTTTTTTATAGTGATCACAAATTAAGCTCCTTTTTTCGATTAGACGCTTAGTTTACGAGGTAAACGCATTTAAAGATTTCCATATGAAAATCCACCATTGTACACCCATTTCATGGTCATATCTCCACCTATAGAAGGGAATTCTTGAGTTTTTCATAGTGATCACAAATTAAGCTCCTTTTTTCGATTAGACGCTTAGTTTACGAGATAAACGCATTTAAAGATTTCCATATGAAAATCCAACATTGACCACTAGGTTGTACCAAAAAAAAAAAAATTTGGATTTTCTCGGAAGATCTTTCATAATTTGGATACTCATAAGGTAAAGTATTTTTGAGAATTTTATAAGATTTTTCGGAAGTGGTTTAGAGGTCGCGCAAACCGATTTTGTAACAAAAATCGAGCTTTTTTGACTTTGATTGAATTGTTCTTGAAAATTGCTAAAAAAAATTGGTATTTTACGGCTTCTGAGTAAATATTCTTAAAGAAAATTTTCCGATCTTTAATTTTATGTGCATAAGTAATAAGTTTCGTCATGGATGCTTTACAACTTTTAAAATTTGTATGAAGACTAAAAAAACTAATGATGCAGTTTAAAAGATTATGGAGTTTTAAATAAGTTAGCAAAAAAAACAATATAATTTTCTCTTGCCGTTCTCCAGTTATACCCTTTTAAAGCTTTGCACCCATTGTATGAAATTTTTAGTACTATAAGATTTCGGCATCCGATTTGTTGTAAACTTTAGATTATGAGATTTGAAAATTTATTTATTGTATGTCAAAGCTCAGTTTTAAGTGTTGTCAAGTTGTGGACAGCAAAAAAAGTAGCCAAAAAGCCGTTATCACTAGGTGACACTGATTTGTCTCGAACTAAAATTCATGATTTATTGGATTTGGGGGAACTGCAACCCTATTTTTGGCAGATAGTCTATAGGTTTAGAGATAACAAGTCACAATACAATTAAAAAAATTGTTGAAAATAAAATTTTGACTGCAAAAAAATCCAAGCTTTGTGCAAGCCTTGACAGAACCGGGATTAGTTGCCGTAAGGCTTCGCTCATTGTGAATTCCTACGCTGATTCCGGACAGAGCAACGCAAAAGCTGCATGCTCAAAGAGTTCAATTTGGAGGGAACGTAAAAAGCAGCGGCTAATTATGGAAGACTCTGTAATGGACATTTCATATTTATACTACCCACTTGGTATTTAAGGCAATTTATACTAATTTTCGTCTTCTTGAAAGAAGCCTTTGTTCAATAAACTCCGAATAGAAGTTATGGTCTTAGTGCATACAATTGAAATTTTAGCGATTTTTTTTTACTCTTTGCTACGGTCATAGTATGGTAATTCTGTGTCGATCAACAAATTAGGAGCTGGTAACAATATCAATCAATCATTTAATCGATAATCTAATAGGGGGCGTTAGTTGAGTGAGAATGACGAGTGAAGCTTTCTTGCTTCAAGACGTTGAGTATATCGTTCTTTTGGTGAATAGCAGCTAACGAGTACAAACCAGCTCTTGGTATCGTCAAGAAAGAAAATAAAATTATTAAATAAAAGTGTAATTTTTTTAATTAATTTAATTAAAGCTACCAAACTTTCATCAAAGTATTTTTTTAAACTGTTTCACAAAATTCACTCGCAATTATCCAAAAACCAAGGTAAATATAAAAGTGATTTGTAGGGTGAACTATGGTGTAAAGAAAAGTATTTTATCTTTAGAACATATAGAGAAACCCTTCTGCACGTGGAGGGGTAGAAGTCCCGTGCAGTAATCTTGCATCACACCTTTACAACCTGATGCTCCTGGGAAGAATTGCTTTTTCAATTTATTGTAACAGATTTGGAAATCAAAATCAGAAGGACGTCAGCTTAATTCCACCCAAAATTTTATTCACGCAATCACTCAACTTTGCACCATATTAAAGCAGAATTCTTTAATTGTTGTGTGGCCGACGGTTAATAATAGTTTTATTGTAATTTTCCTTAACGATTAGATTTTTTAATTGATTTTAATCAAATTTTGCTTAAATGTTTAGTTAAATTCAGTCTTAATTTATATATGGACAACCCTTATTAAGTTATTTCTCACCAAATCACTCAAAGGTTAGAATCACTCAAATCACTAAAACTGACCTACGACAAGAAACCATGAAATAGACTCAAAACCAGATTTTCGACCACGTTGTCTTTGAGGTTTACCCTTTGCCTCCCACACCATAAGAAGAAAAAATAAGAACGAATTAGGAAAAGAAGTAAAAAGCTACGATGCAGAAATCATTGTTAAAGTAATAAGTGAGTTTCAATATTACGCAATGCATGTGCATTAAAATAGTTTATAGTGAGTTGAGTGAAGTGGCAAATTAAGAAAAAATTTCAGTCATATAACTATTAAAGTTTGTTAAATTAAATCATCTCATAAGTTAACTATGTTATATACAAGCCCTAAAATTTAATGGAAAAAAATAGTATAAGTAAATTAAAATGTATGTTAAAGTAGATTGTTTAAGAAGCCCTACTGAATAAGGTTATCACAGTCTTCACATGTTTTTATCACAGACATCGTTAATGGTTAACAGTTTACAAATTTCCTAGTTAAAGGCAAAGATATTAATGTAAAAATTAAAAAAACAAAATCGTATATACGGCCTAAGTGTTCATAGAGCACCCCACAACAATAAGAAACAACAATCGTAACGGAAGAATGAAAACAGCTCCAGCAAGTATAACATGGATTAATTAATCACGCTATAATCATACATTAAGTTCATATTTATACAGCTCATCATCTATATCACCACATCGTACTACATTGCAAAGGCCTTTACAACTGTCGTCAAGATGTCGGTAAGTGCAACAAAAATTATCTTAATTGTATATGATATAATTACAGCATAGAACATAAAACAAATTTAAGCTGTGACATTTTTTTTTTTAAATGTTTATTAAGAGTTAGTGACTAAAAGATTATAATTTGTGGTTAAACTTATATTCACTAAGTCTTTACGCCTTCAATAACTACCTACGTGTTTCATTTTCACTCGTTCCTATACCAATCATAATAATTCTCAATCATTAATATTATCTTCTTTGAAAAATCATGTAATGAATGTGACAATGCATTTTTACTAATATTTGTTGTTTTTTAGTTGTCTTTGCACTTGTGCATTTTAGGTTATTTTTTTTCTCTTTTGAGAGAGAAATTTAATTTTCAGTTTGTTTTGCTAAACGTTTGTTTTTAATTTACTTTGCTTTTCTTTGAATTATGTATTGAATACACTCGAGAAAAAAAAAACAATTCAACATAAATATTTTCATTCGGTATTGTGACAGCTTTTAGGCATGGTGACTGTGATAAATTGAGTGAAATATTAAAATTAGTCTTTTGAATAACATAATAATGAATTTTGTAAAGTATATCGTATCAAATTACACATTTTTTAAATAAGTATTTTTACTAATTATTATAATGAAAGAAATTAACCTCAATAAACCCGAATCTGTATTCCTAGAAATTATGGATTGCTAAAATTAAATTCTATATGTGTTTTCCAATGCAGATGTCGATGAGGAATTAAGTGGTTTTCACATGTTATGTTAGGGGTTCTAGTTAATTTTGTTCGCCACTAGAACCATTGGTATGGGTGGGTTATGAGGCGAGGTATCAATGTACATCTAGAAGATACCACATTATAACCAACACACGTCAATCCGTCATTGCTTTTGTTTTAAATATTAACTAAGGTTGCTAAATATTATGGGGCTTTTGGTTTTGATTTTTGTTTTGTTTTAGCAACTTAATTAGCTTGTTTGAGTAGTATTTCGTTTGTTTCAGTCAAATAAAAAGGGAGTCATTAAATTATTATTGAAACGGCAAAACTGATGACATTTAGAAAAGGACACGAACTCCCCCAACCGACTGTTAGCTAGTGCATTGAAGGCTCCCGCAGTCCTAATTCTAAAAGTTGTTTGTTGGAAAAGATGTGTAAGTAAGGTTTATGCATCTTTCGGTAAAAAGATATTCTGCTTCAGAATATTAGCAAACACTAGTATGGTGTTCGTTACAGTAATTGGCGCCCAACGTGGGGCCGAAAGGAGAACAGCTATCTTTTCGGTTCTTTATTAAAGTAAGCATGTAGATTTCATGTTGTAATTAGAGATACTTTATTGACATTATTGAGTTAGCATTGAAATAAATTGCTTGCTTTGCAGGATTTTAGTAGTGCTTGAGGATCAAAAGTTCGAGTAACTAACCGCTTAGTGGTGTAGTTTCTTTTCATTGTTAGTAAAATGATTTCAACAATTATCTTTCATACTAATTTCTTTATTGTATAATAGTTTCTAAACGAGTATCAGTATCCAGTGTAACTTTGGAATACAATGTCTTTGCAGTAAGTAATTCATTGTCCGAGATACACGGGAAAGTCTTTGGCGGCTGTGAACATGACTTTAACTGATTGGTTTGAAATCGATTTTCAGTAAATGAAGTTTAGTTACATATCCCGGTTTTGTTTTGTATTGATTGGAAATGTTGACTGTGTTGGTATCAACAAATTTGAATCTACCTTTTTTCAAATTCGCATCTAAATGGAAAACACATGTTACATATCATTAAATATTTATTTTTTTTTGTTGTTGTTAAAACACACAAGTGTTTATGAAATCAAACATACTTACAATTTTTATAGATTGCTATTGAGGAGAACTTACTTCTGAAAATTTTTGTAGAAATGTTTCGGTCACCTTCTCACTCCGATATGCCACCTCCTACTGACCCAACGGTTGCAAGTGAATTAGTGAATATTTGTTCTATATGCGAGGAACTATTTACCAATGGTCAAGATTGTCTAATTATAAAGGAGTGTGCTCATTTATTCCATAAAATCTGTATTGAGACTCATCTTGCTTCCTCATCCGAATGTCCTGTATGTAGACGATCGTGCCAGTTATCTGAACTTCGTAGTTTTTCTTTTCCTTTAAAAGATAATATTGTATTATCGGTTTCTGCTTCAGGTATGAATACTAGTTCTAGCTTAAATACTGGGAATGTTGCCATGTCTAAACCTGTAGGTAAATCTAAACCGCGAGGAGCTAAAGCTGCGCATTATAACACCCGTAGCCAAAAAAGTTCAGGGTTAAACAATTCTCAATTTGAAGCTTCTGGTTACAATACTCCAGTAAGAACCTCGGTTCAGAATAATAATCCACAGAATGTAACCCCAGCTCAAAATAATTTGGTAGGTCCTAATCAAAATAATGATAATCTCTCGTCTGGTGTTGATTACGCCCACATTAATCGAATGATGGAACAAAGTATGTTAAGAAGGCTTACTTCATTGAATTTAGTACCGCCAATGTCAAATAATGCTCCCGCTGGAGATAATGCTCAGGGACTAAACCCTGATAATGCTCATGTACAAATCTTTTTCCGGGTTATCAAACACGTTCTTTAAATTCAAATGTACAAAACCTTTGTTCACCATCCAACTCTCTGCAAAATCAAAATGTAAATGGCGGTTCTAATCTTTCAAGTTCTCTACGATTGCCATTTACTACCGATAAAATAACCTCTATTATCCAGAGTTGGAATGTGAAATTTAACGGTTCACCTGATGGCCTTCATGTGGAAGAATTTTTATATAGAATTAGGTCATTAACTCTGGACACTTTTGGAGGCGATTTTTCAGTTATCTGTAAGAATCTTCCTGTATTACTTGTCGATAATGCCAAGCGTTGGTATTGGCGTTATCACAAGCAGGTTCAACAGATACAGTGGGAACCTTTCTGTCAGGCAATCCTATTACAATTTCGTGAGTGTAAGAGTTCTTTTGATCTAAGAGAAGAGATAAGAAACCGGAAACAAAAGGCAGGTGAATCATTCGATTCGTTTTATAAGAAACCGGAAACAAAAGGCAGGTGAATCATTCGATTCGTTTTATGACGCGATTTCCGCTATAGTAGACAGGTTATCCTCTCCAATGGCTGAATCTGAACTTATCGAAATTTTAACGAGAAACTTGCGTCCGGAAATAAGGCAAGAATTATTATATGTTCCAATTGATTCAGTTACTGTATTACGTAAACTCGTTCAAAAAAGGGAAACCTTTTTAAACGACGAATATGTCCGAAGAAATTTGTTTAACCGAACTAACAATAATCTTCATCCACGTCGTCAAATTGCTGATGTAGATTTCAGCCCGGAAGTTAGCGATAATGAAGTTGTTTCGGATCCAGCACTATCTGTGAGTGCCGTGGCAAAGGTACCACAAAATTTTACTTGTTGGAATTGTGATAAACCAGGCCACCATTGGCATAATTGCCTTGAGGATCGACAAATCTTTTGCTATGGTTGTGGGGCTAAAAATATATATAAACCCAACTGCCCTAAATGTAATGTTGGAAAAGCGCCACCAAAAAACTGGACATCCCCTGTTCCCATGAAGGAACAACCCTAATTTTTCAAAATGTTATAAACTCTAAACTTCCTGAATATGGGCCAGAATCTGAGGTCACCTCGAAAAGCGAGATAGTACCTACTTCAATTTTAAAAAGGGAACCAAAAGATAAATGTACCACTTTGCCTACTTCCAATACTTCGCCTATTCAGAATAAATTACATGAGTATCCAATAATACCGTATCATAAAAGATTAGAAAATTATATTCAAAAACGCAATCAAATATTTAATATTTCGTCTGTTTCTGTCTGTATGCCCCAGAGGAGAAAACGTTCCACACAACGCTTGCGTCAGTATTGGAAATTGCAGAAACAGTGTAGAAAACTGTTAGTATCAGCAATAATAGCAAATCCGAAAGACATGCGATACTACGCTAAAGTGTCATTTTTATGTTTCAATGAATTTGGTTTGTTAGACACTGGAGCTAATGTGAGCTGCATTGGATCAACCTTAGCTTCTAACGATTTTCAAAAATTTCCTAATTTTACCAAATGCAAATCTTTTGTTAAAACAGCCGATGGTAGTCCGCAAAAGGTTATAGGATGGCTTGATGTAAAACTTACTTTTAAGGAAAGATCGTGTAATATGAAACTATTTGTCATACCCACTCTGTCACAAAACCTTATTCTCGGAGTTGACTTTTTCAAAGCTTTTCAGCTTTTAACTGATGTCATTGATACCATTGATGTTTTCGCTCTTAATGATATCAATCACAACTCAAACGAAATCGCTGAAATGTTTTCTACATCCGCTGAAGAGTTTAATAAACCCGCGATGACAAAAACTAATCTTGAACAAATTTCGGAATCATTTTACCCAATTACAAATGTGCAATGACAAAAATTAAATGTAGTCATTTCCATGTTTCCTAGTTTCGAGAAACAAGGTTTAGGAAGGTGTAGTGTACTATTTATGACCATCCCTGACACCCCTAATGTCACATTAAAAGGAGTAGAGTAATTTAGTACTAAGGATACTATAATAAAACAAATGTTTAGATTAAGCCTAGATTTAAGAATACCGTTATTTTAGTTTATAAGGATTGATATTTTATAAACAAAAGCAAGAAATAAAGTTGACACCAAACAGCCGACACCTAATTGGCTTTTATTTTCAGAGCGCTCTTAAGTGCTTTAAAGAAAAGTATAAAGAAATAAAATAAAGATTGTCCTGGCGCTTTTGAGTGCCGGCAAAGATTATTTAGTGCCAGTGGCGTTGTTAAGCGCCGGCAAAAGGGAAAACCACAAAAACAAAAACATTAACATCATTATATGGCGATCCTGCCAGACTCTGGAAACGAAACTCTGCCAGTAGAAGAGTATAAACCGGCATCCGTCACACCCAACGACCATCCAGCTTGTAAACCAACAGAGCTACGGCAGGGACCACAACCCATCACAATTCAGGAGTATTTGCTGCGGCAACAGAAGCTCACTGAACAGAAGCTCACGGCAATACCACCAACGAACAAACCCAAACACAGAAGAGGAGGACGAATTGTCAAGCTAAGAAGAAAGCTAGCATGTTTGAAAGGTATTGTCAATTCAGAAAATCCACCCCCTTGGCAGCAGGCATGCGAGATATGGAAGCAGATTGATGCTATAGAGGCACAATTGCATTCTGGACACTGAGCAGCTTTGATGAATTCAATACAAATTACACCACACACATTTATTTGTATATTAAAACAAAACAATTGTATTTTTTTTTAAAAGAAAAGGAAAAAAATGAAATTTTATTGAACATTCCTTTGTTGTTTCGCAAATGTTAATACAATGAACACACAAAAACAGATGTCAATATAAACATACGAAACAAAACACTAATACCGAGTACAGGTAGCTGGTACCCAGTACGATATCGCAAAGGGTAGTGATAAGCGCAGTGTTGTTTTTCATGTAGAGCTTAAGGAATGTTCACACTATTCATAATGGAAAACTAGGTATAGAAAAACAGAACTAAAAACAAAAAAAAAACCTAAAAAGGGGAATAATAATAATAAAAATAAAAAAAAAAAAAAAAATACATATATAAAAAAAAAAAAAAAAAAAAAAAAAAAAAAAAAAATAATAATAATAATATATACATACAAAAATGAATTTGGATAGAAATTTAATTATTTTTTATAACTTAGTATTAATTATATTATGGAGTGTTTAAGTAATTGTATAAGCGAATTAGAAAAACTAAAAGCTAATCTAAAAAAAAGTAAGAATAGAGTATTTGATAAAAAATATATCTGTACAAAATTAGAGAGGATAAAAGAGATAGAAGATAATGTAGAGGAAATTTTAACAACTGCTGAAGACAAGGGACTCGAGAAAACCAAAATCGAAATCGATACCCTTGTAATTGAAGTAAAAGAAATTTTAAAGAATTTGGATTTAAAAAAAGAAATACAGCAAGGAAGTGATTTACCAAATATGGCATCTTTTGATATCAATGTGGTGGGAAAAAACCTACAGACCTTTAAAGGCACGTTTAAGTTTTTGGAAGACTTCATTACTCAGGCAGAAATACTGCATGATATGTTAAAAGAAGAAGACAGAGCAATTTTCGTTAAGTATGTCTATAATTTCAAGTTAACAACTCAGGTAAGGAGTATTTTGGGTCGGGCAAATAGGCCAATCACCTTTGTCGAATTAAAAAACGCGTTGGAGAGCGCTTACCCAAATCCTCGAACGTTGCAACAAGTTTTGACGGAACTGGGAGCAACCTCGCAAAATGATTTGAATATTGCAAGTTTTAGAGAGAAAATAGCTGACCTTTCAGATCAATTGAGTGCATTTGAAATAAAAGGATTGATAAATCCTACACAGGAGGCAAAAGACGCCGTCTACAAGATGAGTGATAGCATGGCCCTTAATATTTTTATGAAGGGCGTAAATGTTGATTACCAGCCGATTTTATTAGCAAATATGCCGAAAACACTAAATGAAGCTGTGGAAAGGTGTTTGACTGCTGAAAAGACACTTGGACTTGAAAAAAAGAATGTGTTCAAAGTCAATCGTTATGATAATAGAGACCGAAGAACAAATAACAGGCAGAGGAATCATTACGATGCGAGAAATAGGGATGATGACTCTGATAGTGTTCAGAGATATAATGGTTACAGAGGCGACAATAACGGCTCTGGGAGGTTCAATGAAAGAAGCGGAGGAAACAGTTACCAAGGTAGAAATCAGAACCACGAATCAAACAACGGCAGCAGATCAAATAACAATAATGGAGGCTTTACAAACTATAATAGGAGAAATAATAACAGCAATTACAACAATAACAGAAATTTTAACAATAATGGTAGTACTAATCGTAATGCTGGTACAATGCCAAACGAAAGAAGAGCTTACAACAATAATGTTAATAATAATTATAAATCTTTTCATTACACTGGCGACCAGGGAAACTCCGATGGCCCGGTAATGGAAGACGTTACCCAGGAGGGCCAAAGCGAAGAATATACAACATATCATCAAACTTAAGCGCTTTTGTGAGTCTATTTTGTGCGAATGTAAATGCAAATCTAACGCTTTTAATCGATACTGGAGCGGACATTTCCATTTGCAAAATTAAAAATATATCTGATATTAATACAAGTAATACAGCGAGTCTGTCTGGAATTTCAAAAGAAGCAATAGATTGCTTAGGAACAGCAAACTTGAGGCTGTCGGTTTCCGGCGAGACAATTTTAAATACTTTTCATATAGTTGAGAATGATTTTCCAATCCCGACCGATGGAATAATAGGGAGAGATATACTAACGAGATATATGAGTAAAATTGATTTTGAAACTTTTACGATATCTTTTAATATTGAGGATCGTGAAATAATATTACCGATGAGTTCGAGACCACTTAGGCAGACAAATATTGTTATTCCGTCAAGATCAGAGGCTGTAGTCCCTCTTCATGTACGGGTGAATGAAGATAGTATTGTTTTGAACAAAGAAATATCAAGTGGAGTTTTCATTGCAAATACTTTGATACCGGCTAAGGGAATAGCACATGTGCAGCTACTGAACACAACCGATAAAGAGGTGATAATGGCTAGTTTAGAGTGCGACATAAAACCACTAAACAATTACAATGTATATTTTACCAAGAATACCGCTAAGGCGGACAACGTGAGAATGCAAACATTGCTTAGTAATTTAGATATAGGAGGAAAAGACCCAGATGCGAGAGAATCTATTGTGGATATTTTTAAAGAATATCAGGATGTCTTTCATCTTCCAGGAGAGGAATTAAGTGTGAATAATTTTTATACACAGCAAATACAAACAACAGATTCTACACCGGTATACATAAAAAATTATCGTTTACCACAATCCCAAATGGAGGAAATTAATAAACAGGTTGATAAATTATTGAAAGAAAATATTATTGAACATTCTGTAAGTCCATATAACTCACCGTTGTTGGTGGTACCAAAAAAATCTACGGATGATAAAAAGAAGTGGCGATTGGTAGTAGATTTCAGGAAGCTAAATGATAAGATAGTTAACGACAAATTTCCGTTAACTAGAATCGAAGACGTTCTGGATAAGCTTGGAAGAGCGAGGTACTTCTCAACACTTGATATGACCAGTTCATTCCACCAAATAAATTTGCACGAGGACTCTCGCCCTTTAACTTCGTTTTCAACTGGAAAAGGTCATTACCAGTTTACGCGTTTACCATTTGGTTTAAAGGTGTCGTCTAATAGCTTTCAGAGAATGCTGACTATAGCGTTGAGTGGTTTAGATGCTGCGGCGTTTTTGTATGTCGATGACATTATTGTGTTTGGATGTAGCTTAAAACATCACAATTACAATTTGATTAATGTTTTTCAAAGATTAAGAAAATATAATCTTAAACTTAATGTCACTAAGTGTAGCTTTTTGAAGGCAGAAGTTGTATATCTTGGTCATCTAATAACTGATAGGGGGATAAAAACAGACCCAGCAAAAGATGAAGTTATAAGAAATTATCCGATTCCCGTAAATGCTGATGAGGTCAGAAGATTTGTGGCATTTTGTAATTATTACCGAAGATTTATACCAAAATTCGCCGATATTGCAAGGAGCTTGAATGCGCTATTGAAGAAGAACAAAGCATTTGACTGGGACAAAAGCTGTCAAACTGCATTCGATACGTTAAAGTGTAAGCTATTACAACCACCGATTCTTAAATATCCTGATTTTTCGAGACCATTCGTTTTGACTACTGATGCGTCGAATTATGCCCTTGGAGCTGTGTTGTCTCAAGGTGAAATCGGATCAGATCTGCCCATATCATATGCAAGCAAATCTTTGTCCAAGCACGATTTGAATAAGCCGGTTATTGAAAAGGAGTTGCTAGCTATACATTGGGGAATAAATTTTTTCAGACCCTATCTGTATGGAAGAAAGTTTTTTGTGGTTACGGATCACAGGCCTCTGGTATCGTTGTTTTCACACAGAAATCCGTCATCTAAAATGACTCGAATCAGAATGGATCTTTGCGACTATGATTTTGAGATTTTATACAAAAAGGGTAAAATGAATACAAATGCGGATGCATTATCAAGAATAGTTTTGAACAGCGATGCCTTGAAAGCGATGATTCCAACTGGAAACGAAGCGGTAGAAAGAATTTTGGCGATAACAAGAAGCATGAGGAGACAAAGTCATGGAACAGAGCCTTGCGCTAAGGAACATACCGGAAGCATGAGTATGTCCACGGTGCAGTCTGGTAAATTTTTTGTTTGGGACTGTACGTCAATATCGGACA
The DNA here is from genome assembly GCA_964034835.1 of Muscina levida. Lineage (NCBI taxonomy): Eukaryota > Metazoa > Arthropoda > Insecta > Diptera > Muscidae > Muscina > Muscina levida. The sequence goes on from OZ035883.1 coordinate 41,494,454, forward strand.
TAAAAGATATGAGAAGACTTAAGTTCGTATTTGAGCAAAGTTTACATAAAATGTGTATTGAGATACGAGATAAGGAAATTGTGGTAAGATGCAGTGATAATCCATCGAACACAAAGTTGTCTTTGGAGAAACTGACATATAAAATGCGTAGCTTGTCGATAAAGGAGTTAGCATTAAGCAGAAACGATGCTATATTTGAGGATATGGCTATTGAAGAATTCAGAACGTTATTCAATAAAATACAGACTGATATGAAGAATGATTTAAAGATTTTAATATATGATGAACCAAGAAGAATACGATGCAAAGATACACAGATTAAACTCATTGCTGAATACCATGATACGCCACATGGTGGGCATTTAGGTGTGAGAAAAACAACATTAAAACTGAAACAACGTTATATATGGAAGAATATGCACAAAATGATAAAGAATTACGTATTGAACTGCTCTCAATGCATGACCAACAAGCAAATAAAACACACCAGGGAAAAGCTTAAATTAACGGACACACCGGCGACGAGTTTTGATGTGATATCAGTTGATACAGTAGGACCCTTAAGGTTGTCGAACCATAACAGGTATATTCTAACTATGCAATGTGATTTAACCAAGTACGTGGTAGCATGTCCTATGGAAACCAAAGAGGCAAAGGTAGTTGCACGTGCGTTGGTAGAAAATTTCATATTAGTGTATGGGAATTTCAAAGTTTTGAAGTCGGACATGGGTACAGAGTTTGCCAATCAATTAATGGCGGAGGTGTGTAGTTTATTGAAGATTAAGCAGGTATTCAGTGCACCATATCATCATGAGACTTTAGGTTCTATAGAAAGAAATCATAGAGTGCTTAACGAATTTTTGCTTAACTTCTGTAAAGATGATGAATGGGACTTTTGGATTCCATATTTTGCATTTGCCTATAACACAACACCGCATGTAGATACTGGGTATTCCCCATACGAATTGGTATTTGGTAGACTGCCTTCTTTGCCAGAGGATAATATAGAAAGAAGAAGAGATTCATATAATGTTGATGATTATGCAAATGAGCTAAAGCAAAGGTTAAGATTTTCTCTACATAAAGCAAGAGCACACCTAGAAATTGCTAAACAAAATAGAATTAGAAATGATGTAGATGTAAATCCATTATGTGCTAAAGTAGGAGATTTGGTTCTGGTAAGAACCATTAATAGGAAAAAGAATGTTGCTCCTTATCACGGACCATATAGAGTGGTCCGTAGAGAGGGTGAAAACTCCATTTTGGATGTTAATGGAAAATTGAAAAAACACCACAATAACAATTTAAAGAAGTTTTGCAAATCAAATGAAAAATTATTAACTATTTAATTGTAATAAAACAATAATGAATTTAAAAAATAATTTTTTAGTATAAAAAATCATTTTTTTTTGTAGGGTGAGGGTGTAGTGTACTATTTATGACCATCCCTGACACCCCTAATGTCACATTAAAAGGAGTAGAGTAATTTAGTACTAAGGATACTATAATAAAACAAATGTTTAGATTAAGCCTAGATTTAAGAATACCGTTATTTTAGTTTATAAGGATTGATATTTTATAAACAAAAGCAAGAAATAAAGTTGACACCAAACAGCCGACACCTAATTGGCTTTTATTTTCAGAGCGCTCTTAAGTGCTTTAAAGAAAAGTATAAAGAAATAAAATAAAGATTGTCCTGGCGCTTTTGAGTGCCGGCAAAGATTATTTAGTGCCAGTGGCGTTGTTAAGCGCCGGCAAAAGGGAAAACCACAAAAACAAAAACATTAACATCATTATAAAGGACTAGCCTTATAAAACATAATATTGATGTGGGTGAAGCAAGTCCCATTAAACAGCGGTTTTACCCAGTTTCTCCGGCTGTAGAAAAACTAATCTTTCAAGAAATCGATCGGATGTTATCCTTAGGCGTGATAGAACCCTCATCTTCTCCTTGGAGCTCTCCGATGAGGTTGGTGCTGAAGCCCAACAAGGTTCGCTTATGTCTAGACGCCCGGAAACTAAACTTAGTTACAAAAAAAGATGCATTTCCGCTGCCTTCTATTGAAGGTATATTTGCCAGACTCCCCAAAGCAAATCTGATTTCGAAACTAGATCTGAAAGACGCATATTGGCAGATAGCCTTAGATGACTCGTCCAAGCCTTTGACAGCTTTCACGGTCCCCGGAAGGCCTCTGTACCAGTTCGTGGTCATGCCTTTCGGATTATGTAACGCACCTCAGACCATGTGCAGGTTAATGGATGAGATCATCCCCCCTGATCTTCGCCACTGCGTTTTCGGCTATCTAGACGATCTAGTTATCGTATCAGAAGATTTTGAGTCACATCTGGAGGTTCTAGTTCGGATTGCATCCCAATTTAAAAAGGCCAATTTAACACTGAATGTCGCGAAAAGCAAATTTTGTGTTACACGGGTGAATTATTTAGGCTATGTAATTGGAAATGGCGGAATTACCACCGATCCGGAGAAAATCAGCGCGATAGTCCACTGGCCTGTACCTAAAAATTTAAAGCAGGTACGAGGGTTTTTAGGTTTGGCTGGGTGGTACCGTCGTTTCGTGGAAAATTTCTCGACAGTTGTGTTTCCAATTACAGAAGTCCTTTCTACGAAGAAAAAATTTCTCTGGACAAATGAAGCGCAGGATGCCTTTGAGAAACTCAAAATCCTTCTCACTTCTGCACCAGTATTAGTAAATCCTGATTTTGAGAAAAAGTTCTTCGTTCACTGTGATGCCAGTGATTATGGCATAGGTGCTGTCCTCGTACAACTGGACGAAGAAAATCGGGAGAGACCTATAGCTTATATGAGTAGGAAATTGAACTCCGCGCAACGCAATTATAGCGTCACCGAACGTGAATGCCTAGCTGCGTTGGAAGCTATAAAGAAATTTAGGTGCTATATTGAACTGCAGGAGTTTGAAGTGGTTACTGACCACTCAAGTCTGGTGTGGTTGATGCGTCAACCCAACCTGAGTGGTAGACTTGCAAGATGGGCTTTGCAGTTGCAAGCGTATAAATTTTCGGTAAGCCATAGAAAAGGCAAGGAGCATATAGTTCCCGATGCTCTCTCCAGAATTCTGGAGATCGAGATAAATAGCTTAGTAATGTCTGAACCGGAAATTGATCTTAACTCTCCATATTTTAATGATGAAGATTATATCGCACTAAAGGAAAAAGTTCGAAGTTGTTCGGAAAAGTATCCTGATGTTAAAATAATAGATAAATTTGTTTACTATAGAGTGGAACATTATAGTGGAGATGAAATACAACAGGAAAGTGCATGGAAATTGTGGATCCCGACCAAAATGCGCGAATCGGTGATAGACAGAGCTCATAATTGTCCTATTTCTGCACACTGTGGTATTTTCAAAACCCTAGAACTTATCAGACGAAACTTTTATTGGCCCGGAATGGTGCGAGATGTCCGAAAATATATTCAAGCTTGTGATATATGCAAGTCAACAAAATCTCCAAATTTCACCTTGAAACCTCCTATGGGTAACCAGCTTACATCTATTCGTCCATTCCAGCGCTTATATATTGACATACTCGGTCCCTATCCTAGGAGTAAAACAGGGTATATAGGATTGCTTATAGTTCTAGATCATTTGAGTAAATTCCACTGGCTGTGTCCACTAAAAAAGTTTACTGCATCATTGATACAAGAATATTTGGAGAAGCACATTTTCCATGTGTATGGTGTTCCGTAAACCATTGTGAGTGACAATGGAAGCCAGTTTAAAGCTCACGACTTCAACGCTTTTCTGACAAGTTACGGCATCACGCATACATATACTGCTTTCTATTCACCTCAAGCTAACGCTTCTGAGCGTGTTAATAGATCGTTAATAGCGGGAATAAGAGCGTATCTTAAAGAAGATCATCGGATGTGGGACGACAAAATCAGTGCTATTAGTTGTTCATTGCGTAACACTCACCATCAATCAATAGCGACTTCTCCATATCGGGCTTTATTTGGATTTAATATGATAACACACGGTTCTTCGTACTCATTGCTTAAAAATTTGCAATTATTAGATGAACCTTCTGCCACAATTTCGAGGGATGATCAGTTGCAAACTTTGAGACAAAATCTACGCAAGCACATTCGAAATGCATACGAGAAAAATCAAATTCAATATAATCTTCGGACCAGAGTTCCAACATATTGGGTCGGACAAGAAGTATTACGGCGAAATTTTGCTCAAAGTAACTTCGAGAAAGGGTTCAATGCAAAGCTCGCTCCTGTGTTTCTAAAAGCACGAATTCGCGAGAAACTAGGTAACCACTACTACGTTTTGGAAGATTTAGGAGGCAAACTTGTAGGAACTTTCCATGCCAAGGACCTGAGGTCATGAAAGTCCTTTTTCCAAAAAATTCTTTTACTCAAGGAGTAAGAATTATTTTGGTTTTGTAATGGACATTTCATATTTATACTACCCACTTGGTATTTAAGGCAATTTATACTAATTTTCGTCTTCTTGAAAGAAGCCTTTGTTCAATAAACTCCGAATAGAAGTTATGGTCTTAGTGCATACAATTGAAATTTTAGCGATTTTTTTTACTCTTTGCTACGGTCATAGTATGGTAATTCTGTGTCGATCAACAAATTAGGAGCTGGTAACAATATCAATCAATCATTTAATCGATAATCTAATAGGGGGCGTTAGTTGAGTGAGAATGACGAGTGAAGCTTTCTTGCTTCAAGACGTTGAGTATATCGTTCTTTTGGTGAATAGCAGCTAACGAGTACAAACCAGCTCTTGGTATCGTCAAGAAAGAAAATAAAATTATTAAATAAAAGTGTAATTTTTTTAATTAATTTAGTTAAAGCTACCAAACTTTCATCAAAGTATTTTTTTAAACTGTTTCACAAAATTCACTCGCAATTATCCAAAAACCAAGGTAAATATAAAAGTGATTTGTAGGGTGAACTATGGTGTAAAGAAAAGTATTTTATCTTTAGAACATATAGAGAAACCCTTCTGCACGTGGAGGGGTAGAAGTCCCGTGCAGTAATCTTGCATCACACCTTTACAACCTGATGCTCCTGGGAAGAATTGCTTTTTCAATTTATTGCAACAGATTTGGAAATCAAAATCAGAAGGACGTCAGCTTAATTCCACCCAAAATTTTATTCACGCAATCACTCAACTTTGCACCATATTTAAGCAGAATTCTTTAATTGTTGTGTGGCCGACGGTTAATAATAGTTTTATTGTAATTTTCCTTAACGATTAGATTTTTTAATTGATTTTAATCAAATTTTGCTTAAATGTTTAGTTAAATTCAGTCTTAATTTATATATGGACAACCCTTATTAAGTTATTTCTCACCAAATCACTCAAAGGTTAGAATAACTAAAATCACTAAAACTGACCTACGACAAGAAACCATGAAATAGACTCAAAACCAGATTTTCGACCACGTTGTCTTTGAGGTTTACCCTTTGCCTCCCACACCATAAGAAGAAAAAATAAGAACGAATTAGGAAAAGAAGTAAAAAGCTACGATGCAGAAATCATTGTTAAAGTAATAAGTGAGTTTCAATATTACGCAATGCATGTGCATTAAAATAGTTTATAGTGAGTTGAGTGAAGTGGCAAATTAAGAAAAAATTTCAGTCATATAACTATTAAAGTTTGTTAAATTAAATCATCTCATAAGTTAACTATGTTATATACAAGCCCTAAAATTTAATGGAAAAAAATAGTATAAGTAAATTAAAATGTATGTTAAAGTAGATTGTTTAAGAAGCCCTACTGAATAAGGTTATCACAGTCTTCACATGTTTTTATCACAGACATCGTTAATGGTTAACAGTTTACAAATTTCCTAGTTAAAGGCAAAGATATTAATGTAAAAATTAAAAAAACAAAATCGTATATACGGCCTAAGTGTTCATAGAGCACCCCACAACAATAAGAAACAACAATCGTAACGGAAGAATGAAAACAGCTCCAGCAAGTATAACATGGATTAATTAATCACGCTATAATCATACATTAAGTTCATATTTATACAGCTCATCATCTATATCACCACATCGTACTACATTGCAAAGGCCTTTACAACTGTCGTCAAGATGTCGGTAAGTGCAACAAAAATTATCTTAATTGTATATGATATAATTACAGCATAGAACATAAAACAAATTAATTAATTTAATTTAATTTTGTTTTGTTTTAGCAACTTAATTAGCTTGTTTGAGTAGTATTTCGTTTGTTTCAGTCAAATAAAAAGGGAGTCATTAAATTATTATTGAAACGGCAAAACTGATGACATTTAGAAAAGGACACGAACTCCCCCAACCGACTGTTAGCTAGTGCATTGAAGGCTCCCGCAGTCCTAATTCTAAAAGTTGTTTGTTGGAAAAGATGTGTAAGTAAGGTTTATGCATCTTTCGGTAAAAAGATATTCTGCTTCAGAATATTAGCAAACACTAGTATGGTGTTCGTTACAACTCAATTAAAAAATCGTTTTTTGCCTTAAATTATAAAACAGTACATTGGGATGGAAAAATAATGCCTCACTTAAGAAACAAAAGGAATAAAAATGATCGGTTACCCATTAGTGTAACTGGTAATTCAAACTCCAAGCTTCTGGGAGTAGTACTACTTTCATCAGGAACAGGAGAGGCCCAAGCCGAGGCAGTATTTCAAACCCTAAAATCTTGGAATGTAACGGAAAATGTCCAATTTATTTGTGCGGACACAACCAGCTCCAATACACGACGGCGGATTGGGGCTTGCGTTTTACTTCGCCAAAAATTAAAAAAAGACCTCATATTTTTGGCATGCCGCCATCATATGATGGAACTAGTTGCTGGATCAGCGTTTAAGGCCCTTAATATTGAGGATCAAATTACATCCCCACAAATTAAAATTTTCGTCACTCTTCAGGGAAGGTGGGAATCCATTGATAAAAAAAAATTTCTAAATCCAATTATTTAAAGTTTAAAGCAATGCAAACCTAGTTCACACCTTATAGTATTATACATTTCATACAATGCGTACAAAGCTTTAAAAGGGTATAACTCGAGAACGGTGAGAGAAAATTAATTTTTGCTAATCTGCTAATTAATTTAAAACTTCATAATCTTTTAAACTGCATCATTAGTTTTTTTAATCTTTATACAAATTTTAAAAGTTATAAAGCATTCTTTTCCATATTTGTTCAAAATTTACGAAAAACCGTTATTAAATTGTCAAAATGTGCAAAATCATTGCCGAAACTTATTATTTATGCACATAAAATTAAAGATCGGAAAATTTTCTTTAATAATATTGACTCTGAAGCTGAAGAAATATCTATTTTTTTACCAATTTTGAAGCAAAATTCAAAAAAAGCCCAAAAAGGTAAATTTTTGGTAAAAAATCAATTTGCGCGACCTCTAAACCACCTCCGAAAAATCTGAAAAAAATCTCAAAAATTCTTAGGCTTATGAGTATTCAACTAAGAATGATCCCCAAACCATTGAACACCCATTTCATGGTCATATCTCCACCTATAGAAGGAAATTCTTGAGTTTTTCATAGTGATCACAAATTAAGCTCCTTTTTTCGATTAGACGCTTAGTTTACGAGATAAACGCATTTAAAGATTTCCATATGAAAATCCACCATTGCCACCCATTTTATGGTGATATCCCCATCAAATACAGGGGATTTCTTGAGTTTTTTATAGTGATCACAAATTAAGCTCCTTTTTTCGATTAGACGCTTAGTTTACGAGCTAAACGCATTTAAAGATTGCCATATGAAAATCCACCATTGGCCACCCATTTTATGGTGATATCCCCATATATTACAAGGGATTTCTTGAGTTTTTCATAGTGATCACAAATTAAGCTCCTTTTTTCGATTAGACGCTTAGTTTACGAGATAAACGCATTTAAAGATTTCCATATGAAAATCCACCATTGGACACCCATTTCATGGTGATATGCCCATCTAATACAAGGGATTTCTTGAGTTTTTCATAGTGATCACAAATTAAGCTCCTTTTTTCGATTAGACGCTTAGTTTACGAGATAAACGCATTTAAAGATTTCCATATGAAAATCCACCATTGGACACCCATTTCATGGTGATATCCCCATATATTACAAGGGATTTCTTGAGTTTTTCATAGTGATCACAAATTAAGCTCCTTTTTTCGATTAGACGCTTAGTTTACGAGATAAACGCATTTAAAGATTTCCATATGAAAATCCACCATTGACCACCCATTTTATGGTGATCACAAATTAAGCTCCTTTTTTCGATTAGACGCTTAGTTTACGAGATAAACGCATTTAAAGATTTCCATATGAAAATCCACCATTGACCACCCATTTTATGGTGATATGCCCATCTAATACAAGGGAATTCTTGAGTTTTTCATAGTGATCACAAATTAAGCTCCTTTTTTCGATTAGACGCTTAGTTTACGAGATAAACGCATTTAAAGATTTCCATATGAAAATCCACCATTGGACACCCATTTCATGGTGATGTGCCCATCTAATACAAGGGAATTCTTGAGTTTTTCATAGTGATCACAAATTAAGCTCCTTTTTTCGATTAGACGCTTAGTTTACGAGATAAACGCATTTAAAGATTTCCATATGAAAATCCACCATTGACCACCCATTTTATGGTGATATGCCCATCTAATACAAGGGATTTCTTGAGTTTTTCATAGTGATCACAAATTAAGCTCCTTTTTTCGATTAGACGCTTAGTTTACGAGATAAACGCATTTAAAGATTTCCATATGAAAATCCACCATTGGACACCCATTTCATGGTGATATGCCCATCTAATACCAGGGATTTCTTGAGTTTTTCATAGTGATCACAAATTAAGCTCTTTTTTCGATTAGACGCTTAGTTTACGAGATAAACGCATTTAAAGATTTCCATATGAAAATCCACCATTGGACACCCATTTCATGGTCATATGCCCATCTAATACAAGGGATTTCTTGAGTTTTTCATAGTGATCACAAATTAAGCTCCTTTTTTCGATTAGACGCTTAGTTTACGAGATAAACGCATTTAAAGATTTCCATATGAAAATCCACCATTGGACACCCATTTCATGGTGATCACAAATTAAGCTCCTTTTTTCGATTAGACGCTTAGTTTACGAGATAAACGCATTTAAAGATTTCCATATGAAAATCCACCATTGGACACCCATTTCATGGTGATATGCCCATCTAATACAAGGGAATTCTTGAGTTTTTCATAGTGATCACAAATTAAGCTCCTTTTTTCGATTAGACGCTTAGTTTACGAGATAAACGCATTTAAAGATTTCCATATGAAAATCCACCATTGACCACCCATTTTATGGTGATATGCCCATCTAATACAAGGGATTTCTTGAGTTTTTCATAGTGATCACAAATTAAGCTCCTTTTTTCGATTAGACGCTTAGTTTACGAGATAAACGCATTTAAAGATTTCCATATGAAAATCCACCATTGGACACCCATTTCATGGTGATATGCCCATCTAATACAAGGGATTTCTTGAGTTTTTCATAGTGATCACAAATTAAGCTCCTTTTTTCGATTAGACGCTTAGTTTACGAGATAAACGCATTTAAAGATTTCCATATGAAAATCCACCATTGGACACCCATTTCATGGTGATATGCCCATCTAATACCAGGGATTTCTTGAGTTTTTCATATTGATCACAAATTAAGCTCCTTTTTTCGATTAGACGCTTAGTTTACGAGATAAACGCATTTAAAGATTTCCATATGAAAATCCACCATTGACCACCCATTTTATGGTGATATGCCCATCTAATACAAGGGATTTCTTGAGTTTTTCATAGTGATCACAAATTAAGCTCCTTTTTTCGATTAGACGCTTAGTTTACGAGATAAACGCATTTAAAGATTTCCATATGAAAATCCACCATTGACCACCCATTTTATGGTGATATGCCCATCTAATACAAGGGATTTCTTGAGTTTTTCATAGTGATCACAAATTAAGCTCCTTTTTTCGATTAGACGCTTAGTTTACGAGATAAACGCATTTAAAGATTTCCATATGAAAATCCACCATTGGACACCCATTTCATGGTGATATGCCCATCTAATACAAGGGAATTCTTGAGTTTTTCATAGTGATCACAAATTAAGCTCCTTTTTTCGATTAGACGCTTAGTTTACGAGATAAACGCATTTAAAGATTTCCATATGAAAATCCACCATTGGACACCCATTTCATGGTGATCACAAATTAAGCTCCTTTTTTCGATTAGACGCTTAGTTTACGAGATAAACGCATTTAAAGATTTCCATATGAAAATCCACCATTGGACACCCATTTCATGGTGATATGCCCATCTAATACAAGGGAATTCTTGAGTTTTTCATAGTGATCACAAATTAAGCTCCTTTTTTCGATTAGACGCTTAGTTTACGAGATAAACGCATTTAAAGATTTCCATATGAAAATCCACCATTGACCACCCATTTTATGGTGATATGCCCATCTAATACAAGGGATTTCTTGAGTTTTTCATAGTGATCACAAATTAAGCTCCTTTTTTCGATTAGACGCTTAGTTTACGAGATAAACGCATTTAAAGATTTCCATATGAAAATCCACCATTGGACACCCATTTCATGGTGATATGCCCATCTAATACCAGGGATTTCTTGAGTTTTTCATAGTGATCACAAATTAAGCTCTTTTTTCGATTAGACGCTTAGTTTACGAGATAAACGCATTTAAAGATTTCCATATGAAAATCCACCATTGGAAACCCATTTCATGGTCATATGCCCATCTAATACAAGGGATTTCTTGAGTTTTTCATAGTGATCACAAATTAAGCTCCTTTTTTCGATTAGACGCTTAGTTTACGAGATAAACGCATTTAAAGATTTCCATATGAAAATCCACCATTGGACACCCATTTCATGGTCATATGCCCATCTAATACAAGGGATTTCTTGAGTTTTTCATAGTGATCACAAATTAAGCTCCTTTTTCGATTAGACGCTTAGTTTACGAGATAAACTCATTTAAAGATTTCCATATGAAAATCCACCATTGGACACCCATTTCATGTTCATATCTCCACCTATAGAAGGGATTAGACGCTTAGTTTACGAGATAAACGCATTTAAAGATTTCCATATGAAAATCCACCATTGGACACCCATTTCATGGTCATATCTCCACCTATAGAAGGAAATTCTTGAGTTTTTCATAGTGATCCAGCTCCTTTTTTCGATTAGACGCTTAGTTTACGAGATAAACGCATTTAAAGATTTCCATATGAAAATCCACCATTGACCACCCATTTTATGGTGATATGCCCATCTAATACCAGGGATTTCTGGAGTTTTTCATATTGATCACAAATTAAGCTCCTTTTTTCGATTAAACGCTTAGTTTACGAGATAAACGCATTTAAAGATTTCCATATGAAAATCCACCATTGGACACCCATTTCATGGTCATATCTCCACCTATAGAAGGGAATTCTTAAGTTTTTCATAGTGATCACAAATTAAGCTCCTTTTTTCGATTAGACGCTTAGTTTACGAGATAAACGCATTTAAAGATTTCCATATGAAAATCCACCATTGGACACCCATTTCATGGTCATATCTCCACCTATAGAAGGGAATTCTTGAGTTTTTCATAGTGATCACAAATTAAGCTCCTTTTTTCGATTAGACGCTTAGTTTACGAGATAAACGCATTTACAGATTTCCATATGAAAATCCACCATTGGACACCCATTTCATGGTGATCACAAATTAAGCTCCTTTTTTCGATTAGACGCTTAGTTTACGAGATAAACGCATTTACAGATTGTCATATGAAAATCCACCATTGGCCACCCATTTTATGGTGATCACAAATTAAGCTCCTTTTTTCGATTAGACGCTTAGTTTACGAGATAAACGCATTTACAGATTTCCATATGAAAATCCACCATTGGACACCCATTTCATGGTGATATGCCCATCTAATACAAGGGATTTCTTGAGTTTTTCATAGTGATCACAAATTAAGCTCCTTTTTTTTCGATTAGACGCTTAGTTTACGAGATAAACGCATTTAAAGGTTTCCATATGAAAATCCACCATTGACCACCCATTTTATGGTGATATGCCCATCTAATACAAGGGAATTCTTGAGTTTTTCATAGTCATCACAAATTAAGCTCCTTGTTTCGATTAGACGCTTAGTTTACGAGATAAACGCATTTAAAGATTTCCATATGAAAATCCACCATTGACCACCCATTTTATGGTGATATGCCCATCTAATACAAGGGAATTCTTGAGTTTTTCATATTGATCACAAATTAAGCTCCTTTTTTCGATTAGACGCTTAGTTTACGAGATAAACGCATTTAAAGATTTCCATATGAAATCCACCATTGACCACCCATTTTATGGTGATATGCCCATCTAATACCAGGGATTTCTGGAGTTTTTCATATTGATCACAAATTAAGCTCCTTTTTTCGATTAGACGCTTAGTTTACGAGATAAACGCATTTAAAGATTTCCATATGAAAATCCACCATTGACCACCCATTTTATGGTGATATGCCCATCTAATACAAGGGATTTCTTGAGTTTTTCATAGTGATCACAAATTAAGCTCCTTTTTTCGATTAGACGCTTAGTTTACGAGATAAACGCATTTAAAGATTTCCATATGAAAATCCACCATTGGACGCCCATTTCATGGTCATATCTCCACCTATGGAAGGGATTTCTTGAGTTTTTCATAGTGATCACAAATTAAGCTCTTTTTTCGATTAGACGCTTAGTTTACGAGATAAACGCATTTAAAGATTTCCATATGAAAATCCACCATTGGACACCCATTTCATGGTCATATCTCCACCTATAGAAGGGAATTCTTGAGTTTTTCATAGTGATCACAAATTAAGCTCCTTTTTCGATTAGACGCTTAGTTTACGAGATAAACGCATTTAAAGATTGTCATATGAAAATCCACCATTGGCCACCCATTTTATGGTGATCACAAATTAAGCTCCTTTTTTCGATTAGACGCTTAGTTTACGAGATAAACGCATTTACAGATTTCCATATGAAAATCCACCATTGGACACCCATTTCATGGTGATATGCCCATCTAATACAAGGGATTTCTTGAGTTTTTCATAGTGATCACAAATTAAGCTCCTTTTTTTTCGATTAGACGCTTAGTTTACGAGATAAACGCATTTAAAGGTTTCCATATGAAAATCCACCATTGACCACCCATTTTATGGTGATATGCCCATCTAATACAAGGGAATTCTTGAGTTTTTCATAGTCATCACAAATTAAGCTCCTTGTTTCGATTAGACGCTTAGTTTACGAGATAAACGCATTTAAAGATTTCCATATGAAAATCCACCATTGACCACCCATTTTATGGTGATATGCCCATCTAATACAAGGGAATTCTTGAGTTTTTCATATTGATCACAAATTAAGCTCCTTTTTTCGATTAGACGCTTAGTTTACGAGATAAACGCATTTAAAGATTTCCATATGAAATCCACCATTGACCACCCATTTTATGGTGATATGCCCATCTAATACCAGGGATTTCTGGAGTTTTTCATATTGATCACAAATTAAGCTCTTTTTTCGATTAGACGCTTAGTTTACGAGATAAACGCATTTAAAGATTTCCATATGAAAATCCACCATTGGACACCCATTTCATGGTGATATGCCCATCTAATACAAGGGAATTCTTGAGTTTTTCATAGTGATCACAAATTAAGCTCCTTTTTTCGATTAGACGCTTAGTTTACGAGATAAACGCATTTAAAGATTTCCATATGAAAATCCACCATTGGACACCCATTTCATGGTCATATGCCCATCTAATACAAGGGATTTCTTGAGTTTTTCATAGTGATCACAAATTAAGCTCCTTTTTTCGATTAGACGCTTAGTTTACGAGATAAACGCATTTAAAGATTTCCATATGAAAATCCACCATTGGACACCCATTTCATGGTGATCACAAATTAAGCTCCTTTTTTCGATTAGACGCTTAGTTTACGAGATAAACGCATTTAAAGATTTCCATATGAAAATCCACCATTGACCACCCATTTTATGGTGATATGCCCATCTAATACAAGGGATTTCTTGAGTTTTTCATAGTGATCACAAATTAAGCTCCTTTTTTCGATTAGACGCTTAGTTTACGAGATAAACGCATTTAAAGATTTCCATATGAAAATCCACCATTGGACACCCATTTCATGGTGATATGCCCATCTAATACCAGGGATTTCTTGAGTTTTTCATAGTGATCACAAATTAAGCTCTTTTTTCGATTAGACGCTTAGTTTACGAGATAAACGCATTTAAAGATTTCCATATGAAAATCCACCATTGGACACCCATTTCATGGTCATATGCCCATCTAATACAAGGGATTTCTTGAGTTTTTCATAGTGATCACAAATTAAGCTCCTTTTTTCGATTAGACGCTTAGTTTACGAGATAAACGCATTTAAAGATTTCCATATGAAAATCCACCATTGGACACCCATTTCATGGTCATATGCCCATCTAATACAAGGGATTTCTTGAGTTTTTCATAGTGATCACAAATTAAGCTCCTTTTTCGATTAGACGCTTAGTTTACGAGATAAACTCATTTAAAGATTTCCATATGAAAATCCACCATTGGACACCCATTTCATGTTCATATCTCCACCTATAGAAGGGATTAGACGCTTAGTTTACGAGATAAACGCATTTAAAGATTTCCATATGAAAATCCACCATTGGACACCCATTTCATGGTCATATCTCCACCTATAGAAGGAAATTCTTGAGTTTTTCATAGTGATCCAGCTCCTTTTTTCGATTAGACGCTTAGTTTACGAGATAAACGCATTTAAAGATTTCCATATGAAAATCCACCATTGACCACCCATTTTATGGTGATATGCCCATCTAATACCAGGGATTTCTGGAGTTTTTCATATTGATCACAAATTAAGCTCCTTTTTTCGATTAAACGCTTAGTTTACGAGATAAACGCATTTAAAGATTTCCATATGAAAATCCACCATTGGACACCCATTTCATGGTCATATCTCCACCTATAGAAGGGAATTCTTAAGTTTTTCATAGTGATCACAAATTAAGCTCCTTTTTTCGATTAGACGCTTAGTTTACGAGATAAACGCATTTAAAGATTTCCATATGAAAATCCACCATTGGACACCCATTTCATGGTCATATCTCCACCTATAGAAGGGAATTATTGAGTTTTTCATAGTGATCACAAATTAAGCTCCTTTTTTCGATTAGACGCTTAGTTTACGAGATAAACGCATTTACAGATTTCCATATGAAAATCCACCATTGGACACCCATTTCATGGTGATCACAAATTAAGCTCCTTTTTTCGATTAG
>OZ035883.1:41510108-41571482 GCA_964034835.1 Muscina levida
AGTAGATGTCGCACGTCTTTATGCGCGAGCACCCGTGTTCCGTCCACCGGATTTGCTGTAAATCGGTTATGTCAGCCTTGTATTCTTCGAGGACTTCCGCCAGTTAGAAGGAGGCACCTGGTCTATACAGTGTTCTAACATTCCAGGTGCATATCCTAAAATCATGGTCCTTAATTCGTTTGCGGTGGTTGTCAACATTTTGGGGGGTCCATTTTATTCTTTTCTTACTTCTTTTCATTGCAATAGTTCAAACGTCGGTGGATGATACTAAGAACTAATAATCATAGACCTCTAACACAGCTTCTCTTCTAGAGAAAATTTGTAAAATTAGTCACAATACTCACAAATCATATATGTTTGTGTCCAACTCAGCTGAATTCATACTTTCAAATTTATCAGACTTCTTATTAAAAAAAAACACACACACAATTTGTGTTTGTGTTGAAAATTAATGGAATGTTTGTTAAATGCTTATTGGCCGCAAATGTGTGCTCATGCATCAGGCGTCTCGCTTTGCGCCTCTCCACTAGTGGCATATGAAACATCACAGCGTCGCTAGAGTCATTGCTGCACTCATCACATCACATAAACTTATCACTAACAAGTTGGCAACGAGGCAACTTAACTTTTTTTTTCTTATTTTCCCTTTTGCACAATTTGTAATTTTTCAATGACTAGCGATGATTTTCTTTACACTGCCACCAGTGTCAAGACCAATGTCATGTGCAGTAAAAATGGCAATGCAGATGGAGATATGGTGGCACTTTATGCAACCATACATACTACACACTTGCGGTGCAGCATTATTGTCTAAAGATTATGAAAAGTTAGCGTGTATAAAGAAAATGAGATTGAACAAATGGTTCGGTAATAAATTATAAATTGTTACAGAAAATTTAACACAACGGGAATGTAATTTTCTAAGGAAAGAACGCTAAGGGGGACTATATGGTGGATAGTCAATGGAAAATAATAGTAAATAGAATTAAAGAAATTTATATTACATAACAGTGAATAATGAGAAAACTACTAAGAAGGAAACTACTATATTGTAAAATTTAGCTGGGCAACATAACAAGTATTCAAAAATAAAAATTATAGAAACACTGTAATGACAACTCAGTATAATGAACAATTGAGCTAAGCGAAAAGCAAGAAGGAGATAGTCTAACTGAAATACTTTTTAACATATTCAATAACATCAGCACAAAAATGGGGAAAAGGAATGTGCCTCAAATCTACAATGAAATGAATACTTGTTATAGAAAAGCGAAGCAAAAAAAAATGATAACTCAAGTGTACCGATGAAGAAACAAAAAGAAATGTAAAAATTTAATTTTTTCAAGAACAAAATGTAAAGCAAAAACGGACAAGTTATACAGTGAATTAAATACGCAGTATTGCATTAAGAGAGATAATTAAATGAAAGCTCACCAAAAATGCACAATGCTCATTGAGTAGAAAGATAAATGAAACCTACCCGATATCGTTCTCGGTGATAAAATAAAAAAACATAAAATTTACATATCCTCTTAAATTTCGACGGTTTACGAATAATAACGGCCATTTAAAATTTTTAATTTGAATCGGCTATAAAAGAAGTACTGATAATTTTTTTAAATTTCGAGTTTAATTGAAAACTTTGAACTCTGAATAACACTATGACACAATTTGAGGGTCATTGGGTCTCATGCATTAAAACGAGTAAAAGGGCTGAGTTGAGTCAGGTGAGCAATTGCTCGTAAGTCGAGTTCAATCAAACAGCAACAGCTTTTGCTCAATTTCGTATGCATAAAAATTAGTTCAAACCAATTGCAATTACTTGAGCAAAGGAAGATCAAACATCTAATTGTTATTGAAGTGCAATCATGTCGTCAAGTGAAAGTGAAGTAGAAGTAGAATCATATAATAATAATAAAATAGAAACTGACGACATTTCAAAATTTTTAGTAGAAAAATCAAAAAAAAAAATGGCTCTATGAAAAATGCCCAAAAAAAAAAAAACGAAAAATAACCCAAAATAAAATTGGGCGGAAAAAAATGAAAATTACCCAAAACTCAAGAACGAAATTTTCCCCAAAAATTATGAAAAATACCCCACGAAATTTATGAAAAATACCCCAAAAAAATATTCTTCTAAACAAATCTGGCATTATTAAAAGACGAATGCGTTGGGAGGCACGCCCTCTCTGGCGGACGCCCCCCCCCCGCTTTTCTTTATCATCTGCACCATGCTTTTTTATTTTTTATTATATGGAAAAAAATTGGGGTATTTTTCATACCTGCAAATTTGGGTCATTTTGCATATGAAAAATGACCCAAAATTAAAAAAACGAAATTTTACCTAAAATAAATGAAAAGTTCCCAAAAATTTATTATGGAAATTTTGTATGGAAAATTTTTTGGGTAATTTTTCGTTTTTTTTTTTTTGGGCATTTTGCATTTGGGGCATTTTTCATAGAGCCAAAAAAAATATTTACTAGAAAAAAGTCAATTACCAAGCATTACCAATTAACGGGGAAAAATATAATAAAAACCAGTGAGAAATATTTAGTCGAGAAACCCGACATACAAATACCCTCACCCTTAGTAAAACATACAATTTTCTATTATATGAATAATATTACTCGATTTCTAAAGTGGGCGGAGTGGTACATTTGTATGGGAGGTACAAGAAGGGGCGCGGCTAGACTTTCAGTTTTTTTCTCCAAAACTTTGTCCTGTTATAGCTTCACAAAATACAGAATTTGGGCACGTTCGTGCCGAGTGTATTGATATTATTACTCCATTTCCAAAATGGGCGGAGTTCTACATTTGTATGGGGGTACCAGAAGGGGCGTGTCCAAACTTCCAGATTTTATCTCCAAAACTTTATCCTGTTATAGCTTTACTAAATACAGAATTTGGGTACGATTCCGTTGGGTGTATTGATATAATTACTCCATTTCTTAAGTGGGCGGAATGACGTATTTGTATGGGAGGTACCAGAAGGGGCGGGGCCAAGTAGCCCATTTGCAATGCCGTTAGTAGTTTTGGGAAATATGAACCCGTGCAAAATTTCAAAACATTTGGTTGCGTCTTTCGAAAGTTATCGTACGCACCAGCCGGAAAGCCAGACAGACAGACGGACATGGCTCAAACGACTGTATAATTTTTTTTCCTCACTTGCTAAATTTGTTTTTCGCTGTTGATAACATTTTGTATTTCTTTGTGGCACAAAATATTCGGCCATGATTCTTTTTTAGTATACGCGAGTCAACTATAAGGCATGCTCAACAAAATTTGAGCAAGAGCTCACTAAAGAAAGCAAAAGCTTGTTTTTATGCATATGAAAATGAGCACAAGCACATCTAACATAGTTCAAACTGAGCAAGACGAGATCAAACGTGAGCACCTTTTACTCAAAAAATCGAGTCCGAGCTCAAGCTCACGTTTTATGCATGAGACCCATTGTCTCGGGGGTGAACCAAACCAATATCACACGATACCATTTGACCTTAGTATCAAAGCCCTAAAGTCGATTCAAAGAATATGAAAAATCAACTATAAAAATACATTTGGGGTATTTCATGTTTTCGGGGACCCATATTAAAATATTCAGGGGAATATTTTCTCGGAACATTTTAACCCTCTAGTTCCACCCCGTATGGGAAATTTTTGGCCCAATTTTGAAAAAATGTTTAAAAGTAAACTTAGGAGGGAGGTCAAGGCTTAGAATTTTCGATAGAAATATTCTCTGGAAAATTTCACTAAGAGTCACCGAAGACAAATAACCTCTACGAGTAAAAGGTTAAAAAATAAAATCAAAATTAAATGTTAAGAATTATATTTTTGAGCAAAGAGTGCAATAAGCATTTTCGGGAGTGAACCAAACCAATATCAAACGGTAGCCTTTGACCTCAGTAATAAAACCTTAAACTCCAATTTACTCCACTACGTCACAATTTTTTTTACAGTGATTTGAAGTAAGATTTTTTTTTTTGGTAAAAAGTCGAATCGAAGAATTTGAATAATCATGTGCAAAAATACATTTGGGATAGTTCATGTCTTCGGAGACATACATTAAATTTTTCTGGGGAATATTTCATCAGAACATTTGCACAATGGTCATGGAATAATGGTCAAATTCAAAAAATATTGTTGCTGGACATTCTCGGCTGATATCTACTTCGCTTGTACATGTTTGACATAATGGTAGATATATATACATCTGATGATGTACCGTAGAGCATCAGTTCGTCACAAAGGGGTCTGAAGATGAACTCGTCATGGAGTTCGAAACGCGTCATCCTAGTGCGAGTTACACAGAATTTTACCAATAATATCATACAATAAAACACTTTTATGATCGTTTAGTCAAATTTGATGTATCATATGACACACTTACACAAAATTGATAACTAATCACTACGATCGACTAACACTAACAAACAACACTGTATGGAACACAATATCATTCATATGACTGCCACGACTGGCTTAGCAGTACCTCATCCGGACAACCCAATTTTTTAGTATACATATTTTCGATTCGAATCTGTTCAGTGCTATCTTCGATTTTATGTTTCAACGCTTCAATTGTTTCTTGATTCATTGCGTAAAATTTTTCCTTAATTGCTCCCCACAGCAAATAATCCAAAGGGCTCAAATCACAGTCAAAGCAATCGTCAGTCCATATTTGAAATTTTAAATGAGCCACCCTATATCATCAGACTTATTCATATTTTTTTAGTATTTTGATACATGAATTCATCTCCCAAGTCCACTTAACAATTTCATTCTGTCAATACAATTACTTTAGTAGACAATTGCTCATGATATCAAAAATGTAAGAATATTAATACATATAAAATACAATTGTCGTAAGTTGTAACTAAAAAATAAATAACGCAACATGTCATTCAAGATTATGTAGTCGATAGCAATCCTTGCAAATACACAAATTGTGTATATGGTGACGTATGAACATTACAACAATTTATATCACTCATACGAATAAACATTTTCGTGCTGTTTACTTTCTCTTAATGAAGTCAAAATAACAATTTATATCACTCATACGTATTAACATTTTCGTATTGTTCACTTTCGCTTAATGAAGTATGCAATGTTAAATATGTCGTTAGGTATATTTTAAGGAATTAAAACCCTCAGATGTTTAAGAGTCTTAAATATTTAAAATAATTTTGCATGTGGGTTGCTCAATACTCCACAACCGTATTAAGCTTTAACATGATATTTATGTACGATACTTAATATAATGAACCACTGACATCTCGAATTGAGGGCGAAGGCGTAATACTTTGATCACATCCACCTATTCTATAACATCAGCAGTAATTAAAAGTAAAAAATATAAATACAAAAAAGGTCAAATAGCGTTTATGGCTGAGTAATAAAAAAAAGTAGTTTACGTGAGCAAACACAAAAAAAGTAATCAAAAACTTAACCTGTTCAAAAAGAAACTTAATCAATGAAAACGAAGGAACCTGGAAACACCATCATAATCAATGCAGCAAAATTATCAATAATGTTAACACGACGTTCACTAGGTTGGCTCAAGTTGTTTTAATTATATAAATGTAAAAAAAATTCGATATATTTAAAACTATTCAATAATAAAAATATTTAAAATTTTCTAAATATTTTTAAAATATTAAAAATATAAAAAGTTTTGAAAATATTATTTATAAATTAATATATTTAAAACATTAAATATTTAATATATTAAACAAACTAAAAGTACTACAAATATTTCAAATAAATAACAAATTTTTAATATTCACAATACTCAAAATATTGAAAATATTAAAAATATATGAAATATTCCGATTATTAAACTGAAAAATATTAAAAATGCTACAAATATACAAAGTATTCGAATTTTGAAATTAATGAAAATTTTAAAATTAATCTAAGAATTAAAAATTTTTCTAAAATATTTAAAATATTAAAAATATATAAAATATTGCAAGTATTTAGACTGGAAAATATTAAAAACGCTACAAATATTCAAAATATTCGAATACTGAAATTAATGAAAATATTAACATTAATCAAAAAATTAAAAAATTCAAATATTAAAAAAATGCAAAACATTCACAATATTCAAAATATTAAAACAAAACTTCAAATTTTCTCAATATTAAAAATATTAAAATTATTAGAACTGTCAACATTATAAAAATTTAAAAATATGAACTTGTTTTCATCTTTCTTTTTGAGATCTTTTCAATTGCTAATAGAATTTGTTTTATAAGGCTTGTGTAAAATGGATTATGTGACAGCTGGCAGGGCGGATAGCTAATTCGATAGTTGCCAAACTATTTCATCAGCACCCTTTTGCTATGTCTTCTCCACTATCATCACATAACTTAAGTGTGAAAGAAGTGAGAAGCCAAAACAGACCGGTGTGAAGATAGCATCCATGAAGAAGTTCTCATTAACTTTAAGATGCTTTCTTCCCTTAAGGTTTTTGATGATAGAGGAGAAGGCACGGCAAAGGGCGCTAACGAGACTTAGTGGTTAATGCCGAAATGAACTCATACGCCTTACCAGCTGTCAACATAATACATTTCACACGCTTCAAAGATGCGCTGACGAGACATTGTGGCTAATGTCGATATGACGTCATACGCCTAACCTGCTGTCAACATAATACATTTCGCAAACTCTTGAAAAAATACCTATTGGCAATAATAAATAACTGATCTCAAACCCAACTATGACAATATCAATATTAAAAATATTAAAATAATCAAAAATATTAAATTTACGTTAAGTGTATCAAATGATACATCAAATTCGGCTTACGATCAGAAAAGTGTTTTTTTTTTTTATTTTATTGTTTAAATATTTTTGGTCAAATTCAGAGTCACGCACTAGGATGACGCGTTTCGAACTCCATGACGAGTTCATCTTCAGACCCCTTTGTGACAAACTGATACACAATGGTACATCATCAGCTGTATATCTACAATTATGTCACACATGTACATGCGAAGTAGATATCAGCCGAAAATGTCCAGCACCAGTGTTGTATTCTGTTGAATTTAACCGTTAATATTCAAACATGAGAAATGGAGGAAATTCTTTCCCCACGATTCCCCTTTTTACCTTAAAGCTTAAGCTTCTTTACAAGGTAAACTAAGATTACTTTAAATTTTTCTATGTCAAAGTAAGGCATTTAGTTTTTAGGCCGTGCCTAAAAAAAACACTTTTCTGATCGTCAGCCGAATTTGATGTATCATTTGATACACTTAACGTAAATTTAGTATATAAAAAAACACGATCGACTAAAATTAACAATCAAACAGTTTAAAATAATCAAAAATATTAAAAGTATTAAAAATATTAAAAATACTAAAAATATTAAGAATATTGAAATTATTAAAAATTTTGAAAAAATTAAGAGTATTAAAAATATTAAAAATATTAAAGATATTAAAAATATTCAAAATATTCAAAATAATAAAAATATTAAAAATACTAAATATATAAAAAAAATATTAAAAATATTAAAACTATTTAAAATATTACAAATATTACAAATATTAATAATATTAAAAATATAAAAAATATTAAAAATATTAAAAATACTAAAAATATTAAAAATATTAAAAATATTAAAAACTAGCTGGCCCGGCAGACTTCGTCCTGCCTTCAAATTATTGTAAAAGATATTGATTGCTGTTGAAATCTAATAGCGATTGGTTTATTACTTTGACCTCTGAAATATTTCAGTATAAAAGGCGAAGTTTTTCCGGACAAATTCTGTACTTCATATATCTAAAAGATTATTATATAGAAGTGCATTGTCGTCCACGATGTGATGAAAACTTACTTATTGATAGGCATACATAACTTTCTGCGTTGGTGAACTCGGTGATTGTACCTAAAGGTGCTTGGTCTGAGCCATGATATTACTTTGCACCTTTTTATACCAAGGAGTACGAATTTCCAAAAATCCCTTCATTTGGCTCAACAACCCTATTAACGGTTTAGTCTGGGTGATAGCAACAGTTTTTCCCATTTTCGCGTTTGTCCCCTAAAAGTTCAAAATGCGAAAAACCACTTTGTGAAGCTCTCTAATGATATAGAAAGTGCGCCAATATTAATGTTCTCCATTCTACCTTAAAGTCTGGCAGACGATCTACAGGCCATCCCCAACTTTCACTGCAATTTTCGATCGGTTGAACCGTTTTCGCAATTAGTGGTGTCATCAAAATGGACATCTTTTTTTTATATATATAGAGTTTTCAATAATTTTAATGTTAAAAAAATGTTTATATATTATGTAATCAATGGTGACTAAATGACTTAAAAAAAATTAAGTGTATCATAAGCTAAACACCAGCAACTGGATCCAAACTTACATCCGAAATTTTCTCATGTCAAAAAATGCATTCATTTTAAGTTTGGTTAAAATCGGGCAATCGAAATAATTCAGCTCCGCCAACCTCAACAGCGGGTCCATTTATACAAAAAAAAATTCTCATAATAAAACAACTATACATTCTAAATTTAAGTCAAATTGTTTGATTCGTTATAATTCCACCATAACGGCACCTTCCGGGTCGTTTTTTTCAAAAACTTTGTTCTCATGATCACATAGTTATACATACTAAATTTCTCTTAAATTGATCAATTCGATCAAATTTTGATAAAAAAAAATCCACCCAAACGCCACCTACCGGGTCCTTTTGTACATAAAATTGTTCTGGTGATTAAACACATACATTCTGAATTTCAGTAAAATTGGCCCATCCATTAAAATTTTCGATATAAATACACCCCAGCGACATCTACCGGGTCCATTTGTACATACAATTGCTTCTTATGATTAAACAAACATACATTGTGAATTTCAGTTAAATTGGTCCATTCGTTTAAATTTTGAACATAAATCCACCCCAGCGCCACCTACCGGGTCCATTTGTAAATAAAATGTTTTCTCATGATCAAACGAATATCCATTCTAAATTTCAGTTGAATTGGTACATGCATTCAAATTTTCGATATAAATCGACCCTAGCGCCACCTGGAGTGGATTTTTTTCTTTACGAACAATCTACAGAAAATTTCGAATCGAATAAAAAAAAAATCAGCCAAATCGCTCCAGCCGTTCTCAAGTGATGGTATGACATACGTGGACCATTTCATTTGTATATATATAGATATTAAAAATATTAAAAATATTAAAAATATTAAAAATATTAAAAATATTAAAAGTAAAAAAAATATTAGAAATATTAAAAATAGTTCTTGATTTTGTTTTTTGTTGATCGATATTGAATTATGATATTGTCATAGTTCGGTTTGAGACCAGACAATTTCATAATATTAAAAATATTAAAAACTAGCTGGCCCGGCAAACTTCGTCTTGCCTCCAAAGTTATTGATTCATACAAATTTGTCAGAAAACAAATACATAACATAGAGTGTAGAGTTTTCACAAAACCACATTTGCTTTTACTTCGTTCTATTGTTCAAAGTATTAAAGTGAATATTTTTGATCTTTTCAATGATTCTGAGCATAAAGCTAATTAGAAAAACTTGAGAAGTGCTAAGTAGTATCTGTGTACCAAATTTTATTTATTCACGACTAAAATTCATATATGTGTGACGCCTCCTCTTTTACTGATCGAAAATAACAAATTTCGTTTATATATTAACATCTGCCGTGTCAAGTAGTTTTGTTGCGTCCAGTTTTATCGCTTTGGGGCTAAAACTACATTAACCACGCCCACTAATTACATTAAAAGTTTGGTATGCATCTTAATATCTCCAGTGCCAATTACTATTTTTTGCTTTGATTTTTTTGCTTTTTTATTGCTCTGTAAAAAAAACATTTGCCCCGCTTATTCAGTCTACTACTAAAAAAGTGCTTCTCTACAGTGCCAAAAATAATGGTGTATGAGCACATACACTATTGTTATATTAAGGGGACGATATTTTGTCGAGTTCATATTCGATATCGTCCCCTTAATATAACAATAGTGTATGTGCTCATACACCATTATTATTTTATAGCATATTTAGAATCTCCACCATTGATTCTATGCCTGGTCAAAATTTCGTCAAAATCTACTTCCACAAAGTGCGTCAAAAGGTCATTGGAAAAAATAGTATATAATTTTTTCTTCAAAAATTTCATAGACATCCGATTTGACGAAAACTTTAAACTCGATTTTCTCAAAACACCAAAAAAATTATACACTATTGTTTTATTAAGGGGACGATATGTTGTTAATATTTTTAATATTTTAAAGGTTATAAAGCAGTAAATTCCAACAATTGATGTTTTTCAATCAAAATATATTTAAATTTTTCAATATTTCGAATGCATTAAAAACTTGTAAAATATCATATTCTCTATTTTTTCCCACAAGTTAATGTGGTGTTTTAAAAGTTATGTGCAATTTGCACCCTATTTATATGCATTAAAGCACATATAGTTACGTCTGAGTTACCTCAAAACTTCATTGTACCCAGTGCAATTTTTCATGCTTCCCATAAAAGTTTCTGGTCGTCTTTTTATATGAAAGACATCAAAAACTTTTGTAAGTTTGATAGTTTTTTCAAGTTTAAGATTGAACGATGTGGTGAAACTATTAAAACATCTGTTTCATGTGTAAATTTCTTTACAATTTTAAACAATCTACCACAATCCATCTATTAAGTGCCGTGTGTCGGTATTAAACGTAACACCTAACTCGACAAATCTTTAGTTAAGAGATATTGAAATTAAATTGTGTATTGTAAATGTGGTTTGTGTCACTCATAGCATTCATGATGATTTGGGATTACATGGCATCCACAATAAAGCTACAAATGACGTTGAATGATTTTTATTATTTTCTTTTGTTCAGTTTGTTGCAGACAGAATTACATGCAAATGTCTTAAGGGAAATACTCTTTTCATATTGTTGTACCCTAATTGAAAATCATACATTGTTTCTTTACTTTCACTTGTCGACGCTGACGTATAATCTATATTATAAATTATATCACTCATACGCATCCTGATTCAGGTTTCCTCTATACACGCAACAACATAATGAATGAAATGGTTTTCATTTAAGAACAAAAGAGATTATGGGGTCATAACAACAAAAAATTTACATATATTATTACTTAAGAGAAATTGAATGAAATTATGGGGCAGGCGGTCTGGATAAAAGCATTAAAAGCATGTTAATATGTAAACCGTGATTTATAAATGCTCTTGAAGAAAGCTTTGTAATGCAAAGTTACTACTGAATGAACGACTCAATTCGAATAAAGAAGGAATGCTAAATTAAAAGTCTCTCGACTGTATTATACAGTATTGCCGAATGCGGCTTAAATAGGCACACTATCAAAAAATCTGGTAGCCAAATAAATACAATAATTTATGCTCACAGAATATAGAATATGAATGTTGCAAACGTTTCTTATGTAAGGCGAAAGAAAAAAATATGAAACACTTCGACTTAATAAAGTGGAAGAGAAACAAAATAAAGAAATCCTGTGGATGTGCACAACATTTTACCAAGTCCAACGTGGCTCCCAAGCGTATATGTTAATTATATTAAAAAAATAAGAAAATAAATAAAGTTAGTGTAACATTTCAAAATATTAAATACATTAAAAAATAACTAAAATAAAATTAGTAAAACATTTCAAAATATTATATATGTACATTAAAAAATAAACATACTAAAATTATGTAAATAAAATTGTAAAAGAAATTAAAAATATTATAGATATTAAAAAAAATTAAATATTGAAGATATTGAAAATATTAAAAACATTGAAAATATTAAAAATATTAAAAAAATTTGAAAAAAAATATAAATATCAGAAATATTAAAAATATTAAAAAGATTAAAAATATTAAAAGTTTTAAAAATATTAAAAATATAAAACATATAAAAAATATTAAAAATATTATTATTAAAAGTATTAAAAATATTACAAATATTAAAAATATTTTAAGTATTTCATATATTTAAATTATTAAAAATATAAAAATATTAAAAATATTGCAAATATAAAAAATATTAAAAATACTAAAAATATTAAAAATATTTAAAATATTCAAAATATTAAAAATATTAAAAATGTTAAAAATCTTAAAAACATTTAAAATATTAAAAATATTAAAAAAATCAAAAATACTAAAATATTAAAAATATTAAAAATATTAAAAATATTAAAAATATTAAAAATATTAAAAATATTAAAAATATTAAAAATATTAAAAATATTAAAAATATTAAAAATATTAAAAATATTAAATATATTAAAAATATTAAAAATATTAAAACTATTAAAAATATTAAAAATATTAAAAATATTAAAAACATTAAAAATATTAAAAATATTAAAATATTAAAAATATTAAATATATTAAAAATGTTAAAAATTTTAAAAACATTTTAAATATTAAAAATATTGCACATATTAAAAATATGAAAAATATTAAAAAATATTAAAGATATTAACAATATTAAAAATATTAAAAACACTTAAATATGAAAAATATTTAAATTATTAAATTTACTAAAAATATTCAAAATATTAAATATATTAAAAATATTACAAATATTGATTATATTAAAAATTTTAAAAAATATTGAAAATATTAAAAATTTTAAAAATATTGATTTTTTAATACCATTGTGCATCAGTTGGTCACAAAGGGGTCTGAAGATGAACTCGTCATGGAGTTCGAAACGCGTCATCCTAGTGCGTGACACACTGAATTTGACCAAAAATATCAAACATTAAAAAAACACTTTTCTGATCGTAAGCGGAATTTGATGTATCATTTGATACACTTAACGTAAATCTAAAATAAATACATTTCACACTCTTGACTAAAAACCTATTGGCAATTATTTATTACTGATCTCAAACCGAACTATGACAATATCATAATTCAATACAGATCAACAAAAAACAAAATCAAGAACGATGAAACACTGACGGTACGCAGAACGGGATTGGCACTTTGCCAACAACAAAACTCCTGTGCAATTGTGTCCGATGGACATATGCATTGGCAAGTGCTTGTGTGTGTATTATGTTGGCATGTTGTGCGCTTCGAGGATGCTTTCTTCGCACCGTTGGGAAAAGTTCTCATTAGCTTTGAGATGTTTTCTTCCCTTAAGGTTTGTGATGAAAGAGGAGAAGGCACAGCAAAGGGCGCTGACGAGACATTGTGGTTAATGTCGAAATGACATCATACGCCTAACCTGCTGTCAACATAATATATTTCACACTTTTGACTAAAAACCTATTGGCAATTATCCTATCCTATTAATATTATAAATGTGAATGTCTGTCTGTTTGGTTGTTTGTTTGTTTGTTGCTCAATCAATGGCGGAGTGGGCGTGGCAAAGTTTTTTTTAGAGCTAGAAAGATATAATCGGATACCCTGATAGTGCTCGACAAGACGAATATGAATTTGCAGATGATATTTTAATTTTGGGCAAATGGGCGGAGTGGGCGTGGCAAATTTTTTTTTAGAGCTAGATATATAAAATTTTGGTACCCAGATAGTACTCAACAAAGCGAATATGAATATTCAGACGAAATTTTATTTTTGGATCCGATGGGCATAGTGGGCGTGGCAAAACAATTTTTAGAGCTAGAGAGATAAAATTTGATGCACAGATAGTGCTCGGCAACATGAATATAAATATCAAGACGGATTTTTGTTTGGGGTCAATAGGCGGAGGGGGTGTGGCAAAACTGTATGTTAGCCCTAGAGAAATGAAATTTGGTGCATAGATAGTACTCGGCTACACGAATATGAATATGCTGACGAAATTTAAATTTTGTATCAGTGGGCGGAGAGGGCGTGACCAAACGGTATTTTAGCACCAGAGAAATAAAATTCGGTATACAAATAGTACTCGACAATACGAATATGAATATGTAGACGGAATTTATATATTCGATCAGTAAGCGAGTGGGCGAAGGGGGCGTGGCAAAACTGTATTTTAGTCGTTGAGAGATAAAATTTATTACACAGATAGTATTCGACAACACGAATATAAATATGCAAGCAAAATTTGGATTTTGGGTCAGTGGGAGGAGTGGGCGTGGCAAAACTGTATTTAAGCCCTAGAGAGATAAAATTTAACACAGAGATAGTACACTGCAACACGAATATGAATATGTAGACGACATTTTAATTTTACATCATTCGGGGAAGTGGGCGTGGCAAAACTGTATTTTAGTCCCAGAGACATAAAATTAAATACACAGGTAGTACTCGACTACACGAATATAAATATGCAAACAAAATTTATATTTTGGATCGGTTGGCAGAGTGTACATGGAAAACTGCATTTTAGCCCTAAATACACCCAGATAGTACACGACAACACGAATATGAATATGTAGATGGCATTTTGGACCAGTGGGAGGGAGCGTGAGAAAACTGTTTTAGCGAAAAGATTTTTTTTTCTTAAATTAAAATTTATTTATTTTTCAGAATTGTGTCAGTAAATTTTATGCACTATTTACACTGCGTCAAGTTATTTTGTCAACAATTTTGGCAATAAGTCGCCAGAAAAAGTTTGTCGAAAAAATTTAAAGCGAAATACTGAGAATGATGTCAGTGATATAAATGAGCCATGAATATATACATGTTTTTAGGGCTATATAAGGTAATATTTGAATACAGATAGTACTTGGTGCTATATATATGACTTTGCTGACGTATGTTTTAGTATCGGTTAGTGAGACGTTGTTAGTTTGATCAGGTTAAGAGTAACTTGGGATAACGTATAGTTTACAGAGCGTACAGAAACGACGCTTAAGCTTAGCCCTTTAAGTAGGCATGCCAAACATATTATAGGTATTCGACAATTAAGCAATAGCGGAGCATTGCCGGGTCCACTAGTAATAAATAATTGCCAATAGAACTGATCTCAAACCGAACTATGACAATATCAATATCTAAAATATCAAAAACCAGTAAGAAAGTTTCAGTCGGGCAACCCGACTTACATATTCCCTCGCCCTCAGTAAAACATAAAATTTTCTAGTAGGGTAGTGGTACATTTGTTTGGGAGATACCAGAAGGGGCGTGACTAGTCTTACAGTTTTTTCTCCTAAACTTTATTCAGCTATTGTTTTACTAGATATAGGATTTGGGAAAGATCGCGTTGGACGTATTGATATTAATTCTCGATTTCTAAAGCGGGCGAAATGTACATTTGTATGGGAGGTACCGTAAGTAGTTTTGGGGAAATAGTAACTTGTACAAAGCTTCAAAATTAATGTGTTTTCATCGTTTGGTTCAAGATCTTTCTATTATTGCTAATAGAGTTTATTTTACAAGAGTTGTGTGGGATGGATTATGTTGACAGGTGGCAGGTCGGATAGCTATTTCAAACTATCATCATCAGCACCCTTTGCTGTGACTTCTCCACTATCATCACAAACCTTAAGTGTTAAAAGCTCTATCAACGAATTTAGAAGCCATAACACACCAGTGCGAAAATGGCATCAACGAAGACCACACGTCAGCATAATCCTCTTCACATAATCTATTTCACATAACTCTTGTAAAACAAACTCTATTAGCAATAATAAAAAGATCTCGAACCTAAGGATGAAAACTCATTCATTATTTACACTTATAGTTAGATCACAACAACACAAGAGCAATGTTAAAAATATATAAGGTATTATTAGTTGTATACATATTAATAATTTGAGATTTTTTTACACTTTTATATGTAAGTATAATAAATTGAAACTATGGGAAAATGTCCAAAGATATTAAATTAATTTAACCAATTTCTACGTATGATTAACATTAATTTTATAAATGTCATCTAACCTTACATTGTTTTTTTTTCTTCCTTTCTCTCTTTTCAGGCAGCTGAGGCCGGCAACTTAGACGACTTCAAGCGTCTTTATCAAGCCGACAATACACGTCTCTCGCTGCAAGATGGCAAAGGGCGCACGGCGGCCCATCAAGCGGCAGCTCGCAATAGAGTCACTATATTGCGTTATATACGTGATCAAAACGGAGGTAAGACAAAGGGCTCTCTCTATCATTCATCCTCATAGTTGCTAAGTATTTTTTTTTTAATATAATTCATAGTTAATTAATTGCATAAACTTTTATTAAATTCCTTACATTACTTTTATCTACCATTCGTCTTTCTATTCTCTTTACACTTCTATAGATTTCAATATTAGGGATAATGCTGGCAATACACCATTGCACATGGCCGTTGAATGTGATTCCTATGAAGCCTTGGACTATTTGTTGTCAATGTAAGTGAATTTTCTACGTACCTGCCTCTGCATAGCCTATTGGCGTCCACCCACAGTTGCCTATGGAAACGAGGCAATTTGGAGGCAGAACAATTTGCAATGTGGTTTTACTTTTTGAAAGAGATTGGAAAATGGGTTTAGAGGCGGTTTTTATGTTTGTAACTGTTGAATGGCTTATTGTTGTACCAGGAAAAGTAGTATAGATTTTAATAGAGAGTTAATAAGCTAAAAAGTATTAGCAGGCAAGCTCAAGTTGTTAGGCGCCACAATGTTAGCCGAGCTGACATTGGTACTTTTAGGGGGAAAAAAGGGATCAAAACGGGATAAAACTGAAGCCATCAGTTAAAACGCAAAAAATAGAAAAAGAAAAATATAAGTTTAATACGTATTTTATGGAGTAGTTGTGTGATACGAAAGTATTTTGCGAATTTCGTACGTTTAGGGGGAAAATGGCCGAAAAGGGATAAAAACCGGTACTATTACCTAGGCCAAGCAGCTAAAACTAGATTCGCGCAAATGGGGGTGAATATTTGTTTTTTGAAGAAGCTGTTGATATGTGAAGTTATTTTTCGAATTTCGAACTTTTAAGTGTATAAAGGCCGAAAAAGGGAGAAAACTGGAAGTATCACGCAGGCCAAGTAGCTTAAAGAAGAATTGCGAAAGCTGAGGTGAATACCTATTTCATGGGGTAGTTGATACGAAGGAATTTTTCGAAATGCGTAGTTTTAGGGAACTGGTCTCACCACCCAGGCCATACAACTAAAGCTAATTCACTTAAAAACTATTTATCGGCGGAGTAACTCTATCCGGCAAAGCATTTTTAATATTTTTACGTTTCTAACATTTTTTACAGTTTATAGGTTTATTTATTTTATTATTTTTAATATTTATAATATGTTTAATATTTTTAGTATTTAAAATATTTTTAATATTTTTGATTTTTATAATATTTATAATATTTATAATATTTATAATATTTATAATATTTATAATATTTATAATATTTATAATATTTATAATATTTATAATATTTATAATATTTATAATATTTATAATATTTATAATATTTATAATATTTATAATATTTATAATATTTATAATATTTATAATATTTATAATATTTATAATATTTATAATATTTATAATATTTATAATATTTATAATATTTATAATATTTATAATATTTATAATATTTATAATATTTATAATATTTATAATATATTAAATAATTTCAATATTTTTAATATTTTTTATATTTTAAAAACTTTCACTATTTTTAGTATTTGTAATACTTTTAATAATTTTAATATTTTTAATAGTTTTAATACTTTTAATATTTTCAATATTTTTAATACTTTTAATATTTTTAATATTTTTGAAATTTTCACTATTTTTAATATTTTCAATATTTTTAGTATTTTAATATTTTCAATGCTTTAAAATTTTTTTTTAATATTTTTAATATTTTTGGTATTTTTAATATTTTTAATATTATTAATTTTTTTAAAATTTTCACTATTTCTTATATTTTTTATGCCATTAATATTTTAAATATTTTAAATATTGTTAATATTTTTATTATTTTAAATATATTTGTAATATTTTTAATTTTTTTTTTTTAAATTTTTATTATTTTATGTATAATTATATTTTTAATACGTTTAATATATTTAATATTTTACATCACAATTAATGTAATTGTATCCAATGATACATCAAATTCGCCTAACGATCAAAAAAGTGTTTTTATTGTTTGATATTTTTTGTCAAATTCAGTGTGTCACGCACTAGGATGACGCGTTTCGATGGCTAACAAACAATACAGTTAAAAATTAATATTTTTAAAAATTTTAATATTTTTTTTAAACTGTTTGATTGTTAATTTTAGTCGATCATGTTTTTATATATTAAATTTACCTTAAGTGTATCAAATGATACATCAAATTCGGCTTACGATCAGAAAAGTGTTTTTTATTTTATTGTTTAAATATTTTGGTCAAATTCAGTGTGTCACGCACTAGGATGACGCGTTTCGAACTCCATGACGAGTTCATCTTCAGACCCCTTTGTGACCAACTGATGCACAATGGTACATCATCAGCTGTATATATATCAACAATTATGTCAAACATGTACATGCGAAGTAGATATCAGCCGAAAATGTCCAGCATCAGTGTTGTATTTTTTGAATTTGACCGTTAATATTCAAACATGAGAAATGGAGGAAATTCTTTCCCCACGATTCCCCTTTTTACCTTAAAGCTTAAGCTTCTTTACAAGGTGCTGGACATTTTCGTCTGATATCAACTTCGCATGTACATGTTTGACATAATTGTAGATATATATACAGCTGATGATGTACCATTGTGTATCAGTTGGTCACAAAGGGGTCTGAAGATGAACTCGTCATGGAGTTCGAAACGCGTCATCCTAGTGCATGACACACTGAATTTGACCAAAATATTTAAACAATAAAATAAAAAACACTTTTCTGATCGTAAGCCGAATTTGATGTATCATCTAATACACTTAACGTAAATTTAATATTTTTTTATTTTAAAATTTTTAGTGTTTTTTTATATATTTAATATGTTTAATATTTTTGATATTTTGAATATTATTAATATTTTTAATATTTTTAATTTTTTTAATATTTTTAAAATTTTTAATATTTTTAATATTTTTAATATTATATTAATTTACGTTAAGTGTATCGAAATGATACAACAAATTCGGCTCAAGATCAGAAAAGTGTTCTTTATTTATTGTTTAATATTTTAAATATTTTTAATAGTGTTAACATTTTTAATATATTTATAATTTTTAATATTTTTACTATTTTTAAAATTTTTTAAATATTTTTTAATATATTATATATTTTAAATATTTGTAATATTTGTAATATTTCGATTTTTCTAATATTTTTTAAATTTTCACTATTTCTAATATTTTTATGCCATTAATATTTTTAATATTTTATATATTGTTATAATATTGTTAATATTTTTATTATTTTAAATAAGTTTGTAATATTTTTACTATTTTTAAATTTTTTAACATTGATATTGTCATAGTTCGGTTTGAGATCAGTTCTAGTGGCAATTATTTATTATTGCCAATAGGTTTTTAGTCAAGAGTGTGAAATTTATTATGTATTTTTAACATTTTTATTATTTTATGCATGGTTAGTATTTTTAATATTTTTAGTATTTTTAATACGTTAAGTAATTTTAATATTTTTTTATTATTTTTATATTTTGAATACTTTTAAAAATTTTAATTATTTTATTTATTGTTGATATGTAAAGAATTATGATATTGTCATAGTTCGGTTTGAGATCAGTTCTATTGGCAATTAGTGTGTGCCTAATGTGCCTTCTCCTCTACCATCACAAACCTTAAGGGAAGAAAGCATCTCAAAGCTAATGAGAACTTTTCCCTTCGGTGCTAAGAAAGCATCCTCGAAGCGCACAGCATGCCAATATAATACACACACAAGCCCTTGCCTATGCATGTGTCAATCGGACACAATTGCACAGGAGTTTTGTTGTTGACAAAGTGCCAACCCCGTTCTGTGTACCGTCAGTGTATCATTCTTCTTGATTTTGTTTTTTTGTGGATCTGCAATAAATTATGATATTTTCATAGGTTGGTTTAAGATCAATTCTTTTGGCAATTATTTATTATTGCCAAGAGATTTTTATTCAAGAGTTATAAAATGTATTATGTTGACAGCAAAAAAATTCATCAAAATATGTGAACAACTCGCAGAGTTCTGCGAACTTAAAGAATTCATTTTCGAGTCACCGAATTGCTTGTAAACACAACTTAAATGAACTAGTCTA
Organism: Muscina levida; assembly: GCA_964034835.1. Lineage (NCBI taxonomy): Eukaryota > Metazoa > Arthropoda > Insecta > Diptera > Muscidae > Muscina > Muscina levida. The sequence goes on from OZ035883.1 coordinate 41,530,241, forward strand.
GAGAAACTGGGAGATACATATATTTTTTTGAGCTATATTTTCAGAATCTGGTCAGTTTGATCAAGGGTGAAAAATCGTGTAATGTTTCTGAAAAAGTTCGCTAGATATGCGATATCAAATAATATAATGCTGCCAAGTTTATGTAACTTATTTCAAATAAAATTAATTATCTGAATGTTCGTTCGTAATTATTCCACAAACTAAGATGCAAATGACATTGTAAGTATATTATTGTGGTATTAATTGTATAATTGCATCGATACAATTATTCAATTAATAACACATTATTATAACTTAGAAACATGAATGAATCTCAAGTTGTGGAAACTTTACACGTGGTTATGAATCCAAAGGGTTTCCAGTGAAACGATGTCAATCTCTTCTTCAAAAAGTTTCCATCTTACTTAACTGCAAATTGTCTCGTTTCCATGTTAACACCACAATCACCCCACCACTACCAATTGTGTTTAGTGTGTCCCAAATAATAATATTGTTTTATTTGCTTTTTTCTTCCCCCTTCTCTTTATTTTCGCCTAAACTTGCCACCATTCAACCAACTGAAGACCCGTGGACACGAGTATTCTCAATGAAAAGAAACAGGCGGCCGTCCACTTGGCCACGGAGCTAAACAAGGTGAAATCTCTGCACGTTATGGGCAAATATCGCAATGTCATCGATATGCAGCAGGGTGGCGAACATGGACGCACCGCACTGCACTTGGCTGCCATCTATGATCACGAGGAGTGTGCCAGAATCTTGGTATGCAATCCCAGGGTATTATATCAGGTTTTCCAATTATCGCCTTTGCACCACAATTATTTGCCAGCAATAATAATTATTAAATAATTGATTATTTTGTTTATTATTTCTGTGTAATTGTAATGTTTTGTGTTTTTATGAATGAGCGTCCTCAAATGATTTATAGTGCAAAAAAAAAAAATGAAGGAGAACAGAAAGAGCATCAGAATGAAGTGAAATGAAAGTAATACTGAAGTAGCAGTATAAAAAATGTCTTGCAATCATAAACTTTTGTGTATCATATCGATATACAATATAAAGAATTTATTTTTTTTTTCTATTTATATATGTATATGTTTGTGTTGTTTAAGTTTTCATTCCATCTCCATATGTCAAAATCATTAAGTGTTTGACTGTTTTATCTAGACTCCTTGACAAAGTGCTGTTTGCGTGTAGATTATTTAAGAAAAAAATAAATTTACATGGATGTTGTGCTTATTGGTTAATATAAAAATGTGAAACGTTTTGAAATAATTTTACTGAAATTTATTAAATTTTTTTAAGAAATCGTAAATTTTATAATTTTTAAAACAACAAATTGATGGTAAATCCTTAAGTCAAGAAAGTTAAAATATTTATTAATATATTTGCATGTCCATGGATGTTTGTTTTTCTTTGGAATAGAATTCGGTCAATTTATTAGAATCTATACCATAATTTTAAATACATACATACATAAATACATATCCTACATTTACCTACCACAAAATTTGCAGGTTATATTAATTTGTAACTAGTGGACCCGCACTGCTTCGCTAATGCATATTTGACTAATATTACAAAATTAACTTAATATGATACACAAATATCAATTAAAATTGGCTTACAGCTATAAAAGCTGTGCATATGTCACTTTAAAACATACTTTGGCAACGTTTACTTAACTCGATAATAATATGTTTGGCTTGCTTTCTTAATTGAATAATTTTTTGATCTGATGCCCTCGGTAAACAACTCGTTACCCCAAGTATCTCCCAAACCAGTTCAATCAACAACGTTTTATTGAGTCGAATGTTATATCTCACTATGACCATCCGCCCGCTGATCGAGTACTATCTGTGCAACAAATTTCATGACTCTGAGATAAAAATTTTAAAATTGTCGTCTGCAATATTGTAATTGTTGTAGTGCCAAATGCTATCTGTGTACCAAATTTTATTTTTTAGGGCTAAGATTCGATTTAAGCATGCTCCCTCCGCCCACTGATTGAAATTTTGTAATTGTCTCTCAACGGCTAAAATACAAACAAAATCTCGTCCTCAATTTTGTAATTGAAGTGCCAAGTACTATATGTATATCGAATATTATTTTTTTAGGGCTAAAATACAGTTTTTCCGCGCCCTCCACCTACTGATTAAAAATACAAATTTGGTCAGAAAATGTCACTTCCCTCTAGGGCTAAGATACAAATTGGCTACGTTAAATCCGATCATTGATCGAAAATTCAAATTTTGTTTGCATATTCATATTTGTGTTGTCATATCATATAATATTGTATGTATGTATCATATTGTATATATCATATCATAAACCACTATGTCCACTGTATCCAAAAATAAAATTTCGTCTGCATATTCATATTCGTGTACTATCTGGGTATCAGTACTATCTGGGTATCAAATTTTATCTCTCTAGCTCTAAAAAAAAGTTTAGCCACGCCCACTCCGTCCATTAGGCCAAAAATTAAAATTTCGTCTACATATACATATTCGTGTTGTCGAGTACTATCTGGGTATCAAATTATATCACCCCAGCTCTAAAAAAGTTTTGCCACAACCACTATGCCCACTGTATCCAAAAATGAAATTTCGTCTGCATATTAATATTCGTGTTGTCGAGTACTATCTGTGTATCAAATTTTATCTGTCTAGCTCTAAAAAAAAGTTTTCCCACGACCACTCCGCCCATTGGGTCCAAAATTAAAATTTCGTCAGCATATTTATATTCGTGTTGTCGGGTTCTATCTGTGTATCAAATTTTATCGCTCTAGCTCTAAAAAAAAGTTTTGCCACGCCCACTCCGCCCATTGGGTCCAAAATTAAAATTTCGTCAGCATATTTATATTCGTGTTGTCGGGTTCTATCTGTGTATCAAATTTTATCGCTCTAGCTCTAAAACAAGTTTTGCCACGCCCACTCAGCCCATGTCTTCGAAATTTGATTGAAATCGGTTCAACCATTTAGGCGTGATTGAGCAACAAAAACAAACAGACAGACATTCACATTTATAATATTAATAGGATATGATTTTACGACCACTTGACAATAATCAACCCCAGAACTGAATTTGGTCTTGCATCAAAAACTATTTGATATGAATCTTCCTAAGCTTGATCGTATATTGTCTCATTTCTCATTTGTCTAAACTTATCAATATCTTATTATGGAAATAATCACTAAATATGTTATATTTAAGTTTAATATTATTTCGTTTTACCACATCATATATTAAATTATTTTAGTAATTTTAGTGCTCTGCCATAATATAGTTTTTAAATTGTATCCGTTTTTTGCACAATTTTTATACATACAAATGTTTTTTTTAAATTTTGTGTTCATTTTCTTTGTTAGTTTTAAATTTTACTATATATCTATAATGTTGCTATGGTTTCTATTTACCATTATCATTTCTATTTTATTCGTTCATGTGATATTATCTTATAGATAACTGAATTTGGTGCATGCCCCAGTAAACCCTGCAACAATGGTTATTATCCCATCCACGAAGCGGCCAAAAATGCCAGTTCCAAAACAATGGAAGTCTTTTTGCAGGCAAGTACAAAAACACAGAATATTCTATTATCAATGACAAAATTCCTTCACCCTCTGTCCACCTTATTCTGCACCCAAACTGAAAATGCAAATTGTCAATCGTTAAACTAGTATGTCGAATAAATGTTAGATAGAATTAGAAATTCTATATTATATGTAAATCAAGAAATATTTTAATAAATATGCAAACAATATCAATTTTAAAGAATGTGGTGCATACAGAAAAAAGGCCATGACAAAATATTACATGTGACATGGTCACGATTTCAACTGGCAAATAGGATTTAGGAAGTCTTATTAGAAGGAAGCATTAAGGAATGCATAACAGGTGGGGATTTTATTTGTCCTTTCCTGAAACTGATTTGTTCCTACATAACTTGTCAAAATATTTTAAGAGCAGTGACTAAAGGTTATACCAGAATAACTCGGTTTATTACACAGTGCAACAACTTTTTGATGCGTATTATATAGAATCGCTCAATAAAAGAAAAAAGTTAATAAATTCACCCCCAGCTTTGTAGTTGATCTGAAAACACTTTTAGGACATCAACATTTTTTTCTGATCTGATCCGTGCACCCTACGAACTTGGCTGTCCGATCGCAAAGAAGCACAGTACAACATTTTTCAGCTCATTGATTCGGCACTCAATTCTGAGAATTGCACGTGAAAGCAGCCCTAAAAATATGAACATCTGCATAGTTCGTTTTGTCAAGATGGCTGCATTAATAATTTTATGGCCATACGAATTGTTTAGCTCATTTGGGTCCAAGTATGAGTCCCGTTGTGATACCATTTTAAAATGTTCCATCATTATGTTCGGCCAACATCGCTATCAAGCCATTTCGATGCTCTGATGAAGACATAGATGTTCCGCAAATCACCTACTGATAGACAGGTATTGTCTGGAAGTGTCCGATGACCTAGCTTTTCATATCTCAAGTTACTGTTATTGTCTAGAAGTGTCCGATGACCTAGCTTTTCATATCTCAAGTTACTAAAAGCCGGGAGCGACATTAAAGAGGCTCCGTAGTCTCCTCTCCTTCCGCATCATTGCAGCTTCTACAAAAATCGTTAGCATGGACTCTGGACTGGTTCAGCACAAATTGTGTCCTTTGTATATCCATTGTAGGCCAAATTTGTTTTGTCGCCATGCAAGTGGGTTCTCTCACCCATCTCTCCTTAGCAATGAGGATCAGTTTCCCCTCAATAAGCTGTTTCCCCCTTGTGAGAGGGATCCCAAATGAGACCGTAAAATTCGCCAGAGTTCACGGTTGTGGCGGCCCTTGTCAACGTAAAGTTAAGGGTATTATCATTATCATCATAGTAGGGCCTATACGGGGTGTTCCTTATAAAACCCGGTTCGAAGACATGTTCTGGTTTGGCGTAATCCTTGTGACAGCTCTCATTGAATAGTTCCAGAATTATGACATGGCCATAGTTCCTGTGCATCCATCCTTTTGTGGCGTCTAAACGCATTGCAGTGTTCGCTGCTATTTTCCTCGGGTAATCTGTTTAGAATCGTAAACAGTAACATAGTTGGAGTAGTTCCAAGTGTCCCTGTTTTCATGATTACCACCAGTCTCATAATACGTTCAAAGTCTTGGGTCCGCTCTGTCTAGCGCCTGCCACCAGACTGCCAATCCGTAGAATAAGATGGGTTAAATAACAGAGTCACATAACCAGACCAGTTCAGCTTTTGGGGCTAATTGCCCTTTTGCAGCAGTATAGGACTGTTGCCGCTTTGCTAGTTCTGGCCTAAGTGTTCTGTGATCCCAATTCAGTTTACAGTCTAATATTAGCCCGAGGTATTTGGCACTATCAGATAGTTTAAGTGCGACTCCATTTAATCTGGTATTGGCAATTTAGAGGATTTTGTATCTCCGTATAAATAAACACTAGTTCCGTATACCTTGGGCTTACACCCACTCCTCAGTTATGACACTATTTTAACAGAAGTTTCGGCGCAGATTCCAGAAGCTTAGAGAGTAGTTAAGGATCCTTGACGGTGACTTTGAGTGCTACGTCATCCGCATATGCGACAGTGGTGCAGCACGTTTATTCCGTCGTCCTCACGAGAGTATTGATGTTGAGATTCCTTATTTGTGGAGAGAGTACTCCTCCTTGTGCTGTACCGCGAACCGCCACCTTGGAAATATTTGATCTGTCCAGACTAGATCTAATGCGCCTAAGTTTTAGTAGTTTATCAACTTAGGCGATGACCACTGGGTAAATCTCAAGTTGTTCCATTGAGTCAATCACAAATATAATTTTGACATTATTAAAAGCTCCCTCAATATCCAGGAAGGCAGCGAGAGCGTATTCCTTGTAGTTCAATGATCTTTGAATGAGATGGTTATCGAAAGTAAAGCAGTTTCCGTGGATTTGCCCTTCATGAAGGTATGCTGAGCCTTGGATAGATCTTCCGGTTTAAGAGATAATCTGATATATACATCAATTATTCCCTGCATAGTCTTAAGTAATAAAGAAGATAGGCTTATTGATCTAAAATACTTGGCATAAGTGTGGGATGTCGTATACCCTTAAGGGATAAACACAATTTTGTATGTTGTCCATCTCGTTGGAATGTGCGACTGCTTCAGACAGGCTTTGCTAATTGTCAAAAGCCAGAGCGTCAATACTTCGATGTTCTTTTTTTTGGGTCCTGGAGATTTAAAAGATAGCCCATTGAACTCGAAGTTCAGTCATAGGTATGTTGGAGGTATCAAAGTTATAGCTAGCAGAGTTATCCATAAACTGGTAGTCGCTTCTCTGACAACCGGGGAAGTATGCTTCCATCAGCACTTCCAGAGTTTCGAAGCTATAAGTGGTCCATGTATCATCTGGACCGATGGTATTGTTGGATTCGAGGATTAGATCTTACGTAGCCGACTAGAATCCGAAGAGCTTTCTACATTACTGTAGAATTTTCTCCATGACTGCCTTTTGGCCTTCCTGGTCAGTTTCTTAAAACTACTAACTAAAGACTTACATATTCTATATTATAACACGGTTATATCTCGGTATACCGTACGGAATATTTCTTTAGTGTCTGCAGCAAAGTTGTAGATATTGAATATGGGAATGCGGAACAAAACTATTTTTTTGTGAACGGTTGTCGTCAACTAGAATGTCATAGCAATTCCTTATCGATAACACTTCGACAGATTCCTTTTGTTAGAAAGCGCCTTTACACTTACTTTCTTATATACTAAATTACGTATGCGTAATACATAAAATTCCATATAACTCATACTCTCTGGCATAGGTAAACTTCGTTATAAATATGCTATGACCTTAAACTCACAATTACTAGGCCATTTTATATGGTTCCTTACAATATAAACAGATTAAGTTAAACTTCAATAAAGTCTTAATAGCAAAAGCCAAAGCCCAATGACGAAATATAACCGTGTTAAAATATAGAGAAAGCACTTAAAACACTGTTCAACAAGGGTTTTTTTGTGTTTCATTATGTTTTTCTTAAAGTTTTTGACATGGGAAATTCAAAGTCGTAATCAGAATTTTGCTATCAGCGTATTATTCAGTTGTTTGAAAATAAGTTTTGTTTTCCATTTAAAATTTGTATGGAGGCTATTGTTTAAAAAATTTGGTATAAACAGGAGGCAACATCAGCAATATGCCTTTTCGGCTGCAATGATCGCCCAATTCTATTTTATAATCACCTTATTCTCTTTGTAATATTCTACGTAAATTTGGAATGTAACATGTCCTTGAAAGTGCATTTTATGAATATGGTGAAAGGTTCCACAAAGGCATTCTAATTCTTTAGAAAAGCGTTACGAAGGAAAATATATGCCTACTATATTCGCTGACTGCTCCTGGAACATTTTAGGAGACTATAAGGATATTCAGCATAAAATAAAAAACTTTGTTAACTAATAGAAAATACATATTTGTTCTTCTTATTTTTCATGTTTTAAACTCTACTAGTATCGGTTATTATATTTGGAAAAGATTCTGTTGGATTAAATAAAGTTGTCATTACATTTATGCAAAATGTATTTTAATGCAACATGAAATATGCTGTGTCATAGTTATCCAAAGGCTACATTTTGCTTATTGGATATTTTTGACTCTGAAGTCAATTTGTGTCTATAAATTTTTGGCGATGTAAAGTATGACTGACCTATTGATTTTTTAAACGTTTATAAATTGTTTCTAAGGAAATGGGGGAGTCTTTCTGATCGTTTTTAATTTTGGTTATTTACCAAAATCTATATTTGGAGGTCCCCAAGCACGAGCAACGTCCGAGAGATGGCATGCTACCACCGCTGCATCTTAGGAAGTAGGTAACAGAAGTTATTGAAGCTCAACACAACGGCTCTCTTAGTGGCTTTGGCAGCCCCAAGGAACTAGGATCGGTTGAGAGGCCTAATAAGCCACTCTCCTTAAACAAAACCAATTACATATTAAGAAAACACGAAGAGAAGAAAAAAACAACAACCCCCCAAATGTTGACGGCCTTCGCAAACGTTATAAGGACCATGATCTAAGGATATGCATCTGGAATGAAGGAGTATGGTATAGATGGCAGAAGAGAGGGTGCCACTATCCAATTGACGGATGTCCTCGACAAATATTAGGCGGACATAACCGCCATACAAAAAATTAGATGGATTGGACTAGGATGCACACTACGATAGAACTGTTACATTTTTTTATACTGCGATGCAGAAAGGCACGAATATGAATGTGGATTCATAGTCGATAGGAAACTTAGACATCTCTTCTCGCGGTTAAAACCCTGTAAGTTACCGAACAGCCACTGACCGCATCAATGCGAAATATTATTATATGACGCTGACTTCTGTACACGCCCCGACAAAAGAGAAAGGCGAGAACATTAAAGATACATTCTATGATGCAGAGCCAGGAGGAAATATATGACCGCTGCCCTGCACATGAGAATAAAATTCTTCTGGGATATTTTAATGCTAAAATAGGAAGGGAAGATGCTCATGGTTCAGCAGTTGGAAAATTCAGTCTACACAACAACACCTTCGATAACTTGACAAAACAAATGATGCAGAAATTATTCTTTTTGGGGATACTTTCACGTGCAGTTCTCAGAATTGAGTCCCAAATCAAAGAGCTGAAAAATGTTGTACTGTGTATTTTTACTTTTTTAATATTTTTAATACTATTAGTATTTTTAGATTTTAAATATTCTTAATATTTTAATTTTATTTTGAATCATTTTTAAAATATTTTCTTATTTTTCAAAAGCTTTAATATTTTAACCATATTTAATATTATTATTATTAATATTATATTTTATTTTTCTATTTTTTATTATTTTTAAAATTTTTAATTTTTTATATATTCAATACTGCCAATATTATTTTTAAAACAGCAATATATTTAACATTTCTTATATTTTGATTATCTAAAATGTTTTTAGAATGTTTATATTCTTATTTTTGAAAATTTTAAAAATATTTTCTGATCGTTTAGCCAATTTGATGTATCATTTGATACACTAACACAAAATTAATATATTTAATATTTTTTAAATATTTTGATTTATTTTGTTTAATATTTTTAATATGATTTAATATTATTATCATTTTTTATTTTGCTAATATTTGTAATATACTTTAAAATGTTTATATTATAAACATTTGGAATATTTTTTAATATTCTAATATTTTTAATGACCATAATATTTGTAAAATGTATAATATAGTTCAAATTCTTAATATTTTGTGCAGTAAACTTAAAGTCTGTATAGGTACAAAGCACAGTGACAATAGTATCGATTACAACACATTTTCTCCCTAATTTTCTAATGTCCGCAAATGTGCAAAGGGTGGTTAAGAAAAATAAAAACGGTTTTGTATTTGAAGTATTTTTTTCTGAAAAAGTTTGCGACCAACAGATTTAATCCGTCGAAATTTAAATATGAAACACCACAAGAGACTTCAACGAAAAAAGAACATAACAAAATTTCCAGCAACGTTATTGAACATGAATACAGTTTTACCAAACATTGAACGCAATGTCTGATGTATGCAAATGGCTGTGGAAAAGTGTCATTTTACAAGTTCCTTTGAAAGTTTTTCGTTGGTTTTATTAAAAATATCTCTGTCAGTTGTGTTGAAGTTATTGTGGACAAATTACGTCTTCAACTTTTAACCAATACATATAAGCGAATTCTTGGTATATGAAATCCTTATATTGAAAATGTTGGTATTTGACCTTTAAGGCAGGAAATGACATTTTGTGAGTTCATTGCCTTTCCTTTTATCTCCCGTCACTTTTGTCAGGCAACTTCCTTCGTAAGCATTTTGGCTTAGTGTTTTCTTTCATTAAGTTTTCTTGGAACTATAACGTAGAACAAACATTCAACCAAATGCGGTAATTTACAAACATATCCTTGTCCTTGCCAATGAAAACATCGCAACAGTTCAGCGTTAGCTACACAAACCTCAAAAGTAAATTTTGTTATAATCATATTAAGATTCAATTATTTGTCATGATAACAATCTCTTATTTGATATACCGTTGAAATAAAAAAAAACTTTATCAAGGACAACCAATAAAATGATATTATGACATATTAGATAATTAATTTTGTAGTTGTGTTAGATATTCTTAATGCAGACTTCTCGAGAGCACTTATAGGGATCTAAAATAGCGAAAGTGGCACAATATTGAAATTATTTCAAAATATTAAATACATTCAAAATAAAAAAAATATCAAATATATTAACTGTATTATAAAAATTTTAAAAAATTAAAAAAAAAATTATGAATATTAAAATTATATAACACTAGTGGGCCCGGCAATGCTTTGCTATTGCATATTAACTTGTAATATATTTCACATTTAGGCCTACAAAGTACTTTGAAAACGGTACTTAAGCTCGACAATAATATATTGAGTTTATTTACTTATGTAACTTATTTAAATTAACTCCTTAATATTAAAGTTAACCAATTAAGTTTTATTGTTGTAAATGCTTATCGGAAACAGACATTCCTCTAAAGATCAAAATTATTTTTGTTGATCTGTAGTAGCGGGAACCATCTGTATACTAACCATCTCTTTGGTCATAAAAAACATTTTTGTTATGCCATTTGAAGCTTCATGCCTTTAGCCCTAAAAACTTCTTTTGTCATGTCTTTTTCTCACACGGATCAATAACATTCCCGAATACTATCTTTGTATTGAACTCGTATTACCATTTTTTGGGATAATTCGGTCACCAATGTTTGGCTTAACAAAGTGATGGTCTCACGCGCTGTATGGCATTTTACACCGTCGTGTTGGAACCATTTCTCCTTCAAATAATGTGCAATGACATGATAAATAAAAAAATCACTTGATCGCCCACTGGCTCTAGTTCTTCTACCAGTTGGATTTTATATGAATGTGGGCAAAGATCTTTCCTCAGCATTTGCAGAGACCGAGTTGCTAAGAAAGACGTCGGTTCGATAAATTCGAGTCCCCTGTCACACTAACGTCTACAGCGTCGATGGCTTCAATTAGCTGCTCAGATGGATGAGTATATGCACCGTAAACTTCACAAAGGGCTCCATAAGTTTGGAAAATGGAACGTGCATTTTGACAATAAATTTTGCAAGATTTTTAAACGTTGTTCTTGTGTAGTCTTTACATAAAGATTTTCCAAAGTATACTGAATGATAGTCTATCACACTTCATTAGTATGACAGCTAGATTTACACTTATACCTATCAGAAGTTCTATATATCAAGAAAAATACCCCTAATAACCAATGCATTTATTTACAATTGTTTGCTAATGTTACCTCTGATATACTATAAAAATGTTACCATTGTAGTATAACTGCAATGAATATTGCTTAATTTTTCTACCTATATGATTTATTACCGATTCGCTCTCCTGAAAAGTAATTGAAAACATACATACCTGTAAAGTAAATTAAAAAAATCACTATTTTAGTCTGCAAATTCTCACTTGCCTGGTGTACGGACCATTATTTGATACAGTTAAAAAGCACTTTTAACTTATTTAGTTCGAAATAGCCTGTTCATTAGGGCGGATCAATTTTTTCGCGTAAAAAAAGACGTAGTAATCGTATACCAATATCGGAATCTGCGATGAATTCTTAGAAAATTTCACTAAGAAACAATATGTATAAAATCAATGCCTAGTTCGCGTTGAGAAGCATGAAGATTTCAGGTAGACATATTTTTTTTTAACAGTGAGCAACTATTGAAATCTTTAGACCTATGGGCCCTGGCTTTAATTTTTACTTACTATTCCGATGCTTGGAGACCAAGACGAAGAGAATGGTATATTTTTGATATTGTTTTCTGTATGCCAACACTCAGAGGCTATAACTTTTTAACCAATACATATATTTGCTTCTGTAATACTTCATTTAGTTTGTTGGGAAGTCAGTTTTATGCAGAAGTTTTCGGTTTGTGCTCATTTAAAAACAAATAATCACTATCTGAAATTTTCCTGCTTCCCAGCGCGAGCTAGGAATTGATTTTAGTCATAAATTTTATTGGTGAAATTTTCTAACAATTCATCGTAGATTCCGAATTTGGTTACGATGCGAATATAAAAATTGGCCCACCTTACTATTCATATCTCTGGGCGAACTGCAATATACTGTGGAATTTTGACAGTTATAACTACTTATTTTAAACGGGTGTAGCACAGCCCACTACCACTCTTACTGTATTCTTACTGCAACAATAACATATGTAACAAATTACACATCTTACCTCTGATAGTTCATGAGATGCAGCCTATTTTACTTTCAAGTTGTATGGGCGGTGCCACGCTCCTTTAGCCAATCACAACTAAGTACAGCCAGAGACTAACAACAGGTCATCAGTACCTCTTGTTAAAATTTTCGTATCAATCGGTCTAACAGAAAAGCCGTCAGAGCGATTATTGAAGAGGGGGCGTGGCACCGCCCACTTCCATCCTGGCTGTAATTAATTCTGCTCAAATCTCATCTTCATACCTCTGATAGTTCATGAAATATAGCCTTTTTTAAATTTCACGTCGTATGGGCGGTACCACGCCCCTTTATCCAATTACAACCAAATGTAGTCAGGAACTATCTACAGGTCAACAGTACCTCATGGTAAAATTTTTGTATCAATCGGTCTATTAGAAAAGCCGTCAGAGCGATATTTGAAAAAAGGGGCGTGGCGCCGCCCACTTTTTGAAAAAGTAAAACCTTTTCAACCATCCATATAGCGAACAAAACAAAAAATTTTGAAAATCGGTTCAGCCGTTTTTGAGTTTTAGCGAGACAACTGCACACCAATTCATTTTTATATATAAGATAACATCAAAATATATTAAAAATATTAAAAATATTAAAAATATTAAAAATATTAAAAATATTAAAAATATTAAAAATATTAAAAATATTATTAATATTAACAATATTAAAAATATTAAAAGTATTAATAATATTAACAATATTAAAAATATTAAAAATAGTATAAATATTATAAATAATAAATATAATAAATATATTAAAAATATTAGAAATATTAAAAATATTAAAAATATTAAAAATATTAAAAATATTATAAATATTAAAAATATTAAAAATATTAAAACTACTAAAAATAGTAAAAATAATAAATATAATAAATATATTAAAAATATTAAAAATATTAGAAAAATTAAAAATATTAAAAATATTAAAAATATTAAAAATATTATAAATATTAAAAATTTTAAAAATAGTAAAAATAATAAATATAATAAATATATTAAAAATATTAAAAATATTAGAAATATTAAAAATATTAAAAATATTAAAAATATTAAAAATATTAAAAATATTAAAAATATTAAAAATATTAAAAATATTAAAAATATTAAAAATATAAAAATATAAAAATATTAAAAATTTTAAAAATATTAAAAATATTAAAAATATTAAAAATATTAAAAATATTAAAAATATTAAAAATATTAAAAATATTAAAAATATTAAAAATATTAAAAATATAAAAATATTAAAAATATTAAAAATATTAAAAATATTAAAAATATTAAAAATATTAAAACTATTAAAAATATTAAAAATAGTAAAAATAATAAATATAATAAATATATTACAAATATTAAAAATATTAGAAAAATTAAAAATATTAATAATATTAAAATATTAAAATATTAAAAATATTAAAATAATTAAAAATATTAAAAACATTAAAAATATTACAAATATTAAAAATATATAAAATATTAAAAATATTAATAATATTAAAAATATTAAAAATATTAAAAATATTAAAAATATTAAAAATATTAAAAATATTAATAATATTAACAATATTAAAAATATTAAAAATTTTAAAAATCGTTCTTGATTTTGTTTTTTGTTGATCTGTATTGAATTATGATATTGTCATAGTTCGGTTTGAGATCAGTTCTATTGGCAATTATTTATTATTGCCAATAGGTTTTTAGTCAAGAGTGTGAAATGTATTATGTTGACAGCAGGTTAGGCGTATGACGTCATTTCGACATTAACCACAATGTCTCGTCAGCGCCCTTTGCTGTGCCTTCTCCTCTTTTATCACAAACCTTAAGGGAAGAAAACATCTCAAAGCTAATGAGAACTTTTCCCAAAAGTGCGAAGAAAGCATCCTCGAAGCGCACAACATGCCAACATAATACACACACAAGCACTTGCCTATGCATATGTCCATCGGACACAATTGCACAGGAGTTTTGTTGTTGGCAAAGTGCCAACCCCAATATTAAAAATATTAAAAATACTAAAAATATTAAAAATACTAAAAATATTAGAAAAATTAAAAATATTAAAAATTTTAAAAATATTAAAAATATTAAAAATATTAAAAATATTAAAAATATTAAAAATATTAAAAATATTAAAAATATTAAAAATATTAAAAATATTAAAAATATATTAAAAATATTAAAATATTAAAAATATTAAAAATATTAAAAATATTAAAAATATTAAAAATATTAAAAATATTAAAAATATTAAAAATATTAAAAATATTAAAAATATTAAAAATATTAAAAATATTAAAAATATTAAAAATATTAAAAATATTAAAAATATTAAAAATATTAAAAATATTAAAAATATTAAAAATATTAAAAATATTAAAAATATTAAAAATATTAAAAATATTAAAAATATTAAAAATATTAAAAATATCAAAAATATTAAAAATATTTAAAATATTAAAAATTTAAAAATATTAAAAATATCAATAATATTAAAATCATTAAAAATATTAAAATATAACAAATTTTAAAATAATAAAAATATAAATGATATTAAAAATTTTTTTAGAGATATTAAACAATATATCTAGATTATTGTACTTATGGCGCCTGCAACTTTCTGTCTGCGTTAAACTTTCAGGAGCATATTTCGTACGCTTTAATAAACTTTCAATAAACTGTAGGTATCATGTGAATTCATGTGCCCCCCCCCCCCTTTCGTCGTGTCCTTAGCCTCACAATAGCTGCCAGGAACTGTTGTAGTTACATGTTGCCAGTATTTATTATGTGAGACTGACTGGTTGTATGTCGTGTCGTCGAGTGTGGCTGTAGTATTTGTGAATCCTGTAACTGACATGAATTTTAAAATATTTACACTCTCTTATTGCTTGTTTCCTCAACAATTCAAATCTTTCTCTTCTTCTTCTTTTTATGTTGTCTTACTTTACATTCAAGTGGGGAGAACAACGAAATTGTACGCGTGAAGAAATGATATCATTCTATGATTCAGAGGGTAATGTTCCATTACATTCAGCTGTCCATGGTGGGGATATTAAAGCTGTCGAATTGTGTCTGAAATCTGGAGCTAAGATTTCAAAACAGCAACATGATTTATCAACGCCGGTACACTTGGCATGTGCTCAGGTAAGTTGGATATTTTTTATATATAAATTTAATGTAATACAATGGTAACTTTTTGTTGAAATAATGGTCTGTTCATATGGCATTGATATAGGTTGTATAGAAGTCAAGACTATGATTGAGAGTAAGTTCTCACAAAAGTTGAGATAAAGTAGAAAAAATCGGCATTTCCTCGCTCGATGATTCATGTGCTCTAAGTGCCATAACACACATTCTGAGTAAATCGAAGTTAAAGTTTACATTGAAAAATTTGAAAGGCCTTTAAAGCAAAGGGTGTAGGGCAAAGTGGACACGAAATATATCAAATGCTAGAAGAGATAGCCAAAAACAGATTGCAGATTTGAAAAATTTGGTATCAATAACACGAGCTCGCATCATTAGCTTAAAATTGTCAAAATGTCGTATGGAGCACATGAATTCACGGATGACAATATATAAATTTCCATGTAATTACATACAAATTTTACCGAAACATTTTCTGATTTAAAGCAATGACAATAATCAAACTCGTTTCGTATCATAACACGTTCAAAGTTGCCTTGCATAAATATCATTATCCATCCCAATCTGTTACAAAGAGCACAGTCTCCTCATACCTACACATGTTGTCTGTCGTGTTTGTATTTTGTATTTTACTTTCATTGACAATGTCTTCTTAGTTCGGTTTTTGTAAATAGAAATCATGACTTCTAAAGATAATTGTAAACAACACACATGCCACACTATGTACAATCACATTTACATATAAATGTAAATGTAAATATTACATTTTACTATTACCACTAACAGACAGACACTGGCATGTGGGGTAATACAAGTACAGTACAAATACAACAAGAAGAAATGTTGACATTTCCTAAATTGTGTTAACAACTGATAAATTTATTCATATTACATTGACAGACTGGTTTTCAAAATTCCAAAGGCATAAATTAAAGGATATATATATGTATGTGTAGATGTATACATACTCGTATGGTCACAAACACATACAACCAACCAAGTGACAGATTTACGTACAAATAATATAGTACGTTCGCACATCCGTTTCCGTGTTAGTGTTTGAGTGCGTAGTGGAGGTTAGCCTAGAAATGTTGCTGTTAGTTTATAATCTCTCCCCAGCAATTTTGTAAATTATGTTAGGGGGAACATGAGAGTTTTTTGTGTAGTAATTAATGAACCAACTGTTTGCTGCATGGACTGCTTACTACAAGTGCCACAAATGTTGCTGCAGACTAGGTCTCTCTCCCTTCATCTTTATTTACCAAGTAGAGTTTTAAGATTAACATTTTATCAAGTTAATCTCATAGCACTGCTCGAGAATGTCATGGTCATGGCAAAACTTTCGCATATAGTAGAGTGGGCGAATTACAAGAGATAAACATTAATGAGAACTATGACTAGTACAACATAAATGTCAGCCATTTGCAGTTATGGCACTTAGAGTTGTTTGTTAAATGGCAGTGAATTAGCGAGACCACAACGAAATGATTGTGGGTGTTAACAAATGTTGGAGCCAGTTCAAATATATATAAGTGCACACTAGGGTGACGGCATACATCGATGTTGGATTTTTGTCGGTCTAAACCCCCAAAAATGATGTCTGGGAAAAATGTAAAATTTTATTTGAATTTTTTACTTATGATGAATTTCATATCAAAACCTATAAAAAATGGGACATTTTAACCCGACCCCTCAGATTTTAATGAAATTTTGCATACAGCTACATTTTACCTACAGAAACACAACCTCATTTTTAGAAATAACATTTTGAAAATATGTGGGCGTGGCAAGGTACCAAAATATTTGAAAAATGACGGTTATTGGTACTTTTAACTTGCGATTACTATGGAATGGCTTAACCGATTTGAAAGATATTGGTGCCATAAGAAAGGTATATAAGTCAGCTTCCGAAAACTTACACTGTAATATAATACACTGAAAAATTTGTTGTGCCAAAAATAAAAGTTTAAACTTGGAAAACACTTCGAAGATCAAGTCTTTTTTTCCAAAAAAAATATTTTTAGATAGGCCTATTTAATATATATAACATATCTGAAAACTAAAATGGGGTTTTTCTTATTTTATTTTTAAACAATTTTTAAGTTAATGCACCTCACCAACTTATTCATGTGTTCTACAAATTCCTTGACAAAAAGCAGTAAGAAAGTTTCAGTCGGGCAACCCGACTTACATCTACCCTCACTCTCAATAAAACATACAATTTTCTATTATATTGATATTATAACTCGATTTCTAAAGTGGGCGGAGCGGTACATTTGTATGGCAGGTACTAGAAGGGGTGTGTCTAAACTTTCAATTTTTTTCTCCAAAACTGTATCCGGCTTTACTAAATACAGTATTTGGGCACGACAGCTTTGGGTATATTAATATTCTTACTCGATTTCTTAAGTGGGCCGAATGAAATATTTGAATGGGAGGTACCAGAAGGGGCGGGGACATGTAGCCCAAGTCAGACAGACGGATACCGTAAGTAGTTTAAAGGGAAATATTTACTCGTGCAAAATTTCAAAACAATTGGGGCGTCTTTCGAAAGTAATCGTGCGCACCAGCCGGACGGCCAGACAGACGGATATGGCTCAAACGATTTAAAAAGTCATGAATCAAACTTGGTTCAAAGAAACCTAGGGTCTATAGTGAATCCTTCAAACGGCGAAAGACCTTTATCATTGGGCTTCACAAGCTTGTAAGACCTCCATAGAAGTTGCTTATGCAGACGCTGACGACTACAACAAAACAAAAGAAGAGCTATTTTCAAGGTATAAAAATGCTAATACTATTACAGGAACTCAAAGCTTCCATTCTTTTATACCTTTAGAAACTTCACTAAATGTTAGCATATATTCCGAAAGTCGACAGTATTTCTTGCGCAAAATTTATCATATATTTGGGGGTGTCTGAAAAATTTATAATACGATTCTTGTTATTAGAATTACCAAAAAAAATCTGTATAACTTTCAAAGTTTAGCTACTTTATTCATTTTTGTCACAAAAAGATATCAAAATATAAGGAAGTTAACATTAGATGCATTTGCTTAAAATTGTTTTAAAAAAAAATAAGAAAAACCCCATTTTAGTTTTTGGATATGTTATATATATTTAATAGGCCTATCTAAAAATATTTTTTTTTGGAAAAAAAGACTTGATCTTCCAAGTGTTTTCCAAGTTTAAACTTTTATTTTTGGCACAACATTTTTTTCAGTGCAATATAAAATTTTTACAGTGTATGTTTTTGAAAGCTGACTTACATACCTTTCTAATGGCACCAAGATTTTTCAATTCGGTTGAGTCGTTCCATAGTAATTGCAGCTTTAAAGTACCTATTACCGCCATTTTTAAAATATTTTGATACCTTGCCACGCCCACATATTCTCAAAAATGCAATTTCTAAGAATGAGGTTGTGTTTCTATAGGTAAAATCTAGCTGTATGTAAAATTTCATTAAAACTTACTTTTTATCATTGAAAACAATAATGAGGCTAGGTTTATTAATGACACAGCAGATGCAGCATAGGAAGAGTGAAGTGTTCCGGATAATTCGTTTAATTTTCTTTTAACTAATTTTAAATTTTTTAAATAAACTTTAACAAAAATATAAAAAAATGCGTTTAAAAACATATTTTAAAAAACATTGTACTCTAATCTAATCTTTACCCCCTACATTTCAGGGCGCCATTGAAATTGTCAAACTTATGTTCTCCATGCAACCGCAAGAGAAAAGAATCTGTCTGAGCTGCACCGATGTCCAGAAAATGACACCACTACATTGCGCCTCCATGTTCGATCATCCTGATATTGTGGAATATTTGGTCAACGAGGGGGCCGACATCAATGCTTTTGACAAAGAGCAGAGATCACCGCTCCTCTTGGCCGCCTCACGTTCCGGCTGGAAGACCGTACATTTACTTATACGCCTGGGAGCTAATATCGGCATCAAAGACGCCTGTTCCCGTAATGTCCTACATTTGGTCATTATGAACGGCGGTCGGCTACAGGAATTTGCCGAAGAGGTCTGTAAGATACAGTCTCAAGCCCAATTGGAGAAGTTGTTAAATGAAAAGGACAATACTGGCTGCTCGCCGCTCCACTATGCCAGTCGAGATGGTCACATTCGATCGTTGGAGAATCTTATACGTTTGGGTGCTTGTATTAATTTGAAGAATAACAACAATGAGAGTCCTTTGCACTTTGCCGCTCGCTATGGACGCTACAATACGGTGCGCCAGTTATTGGACTCGGAAAAGGGATCGTTCATTATCAACGAAAGTGATGGTGGGGGTTTGACACCGCTGCACATTGCTTCACAGCAGGGTCACACAAGAGTGGTGCAGCTGTTGCTAAATCGTGGGGCTCTCTTGCATAGGGATCATAATGGCAGGAATCCTTTGCAATTGGCCGCAATGTCAGGCTACACTGAGACCATTGAGTTGTTGCATTCGGTGCACTCGCATTTGTTGGACCAGGTGGATAAAGATGGGGTGAGTGAATAAATGCATTATTGAAAGAATATAAGTTAAATTTTAAAACAAAATTAAAGATTTAATTTTTCAATTTTTCAATTTAAAATTTAAAATTTAAAATTTAAAATTTAAAATTTAAAATTTAAAATTTAAAATTTAAAATTTAAAATTAAAAAAAATTAGAAATTAAAAATTAATAAATAATAATTAAAAAAAAATTAAAATTTTTTTAAATTTTAAATAATTAATTATTAATTTCTAATTTTTTTTTAATTTTTAATTTTTTACTTTTAAATAATTTATTTAAAAATATAAAAATATAAAAATATAAAAATATAAAAATATAAAAATATAAAAATATAAAAATATAAAAATATAAAAATATAAAAATATAAAAATATAAAAATATAAAAATATAAAAATATAAAAATATAAAAATATAAAAATATAAAAATATAAAAATATAAAAATATAAAAATATAAAAATTTTAAAATATAAAAATATAAAAATATTTAAATATAAAAATATAAAAATATATAAAAATATCAAAATATAAAAATATAAAAAAAAAACAAAAATTTCTAAATATATAAATATATAAAAATATAAAAACATAAAAATATAAAAATATAAAAATATAAAAATATAAAAATAAAAAAATATAAAAATATAAAAATATAAAAATATAAAAATATAAAAATATAAAAATATAAAAATATAAAAATATAAAAATATAAAAATATAAAAATATAAAAATATAAAAATATAATATTATAATAATAATATAATATAAAAATATAAAAATATAAAAATATTAAAATATTAAAATATAAAAATATAAAAATTTAAAAATATTAAAATATAAAAATATAAAAATATAAAAATATAAAAATGTAAAAATATAAAAATATAAAAATATAAAAATATAAAAATATAAAAATTTTAAAATATAAAAATATAAAAATATTTAAATATAAAAATATAAAAATATATAAAAATATAAAAATATCAAAATATAAAAATATAAAAAAAAACAAAAATTTCTAAATATATAAATATATAAAAATATAAAAATATAAAAATATAAAAATATAAAAATATAAAAATATAAAAATATAAAAATATAAAAATATAAAAATATAAAAATATAAAAATATAAAAATATAAAAATATAAAAATATAAAAATATAAAAATATAAAAATATAAAAATATAAAAATATAAAAATATAAAAATATAAAAATATAAAAATATAAAAATATAAAAATATAAAAATATAAAAATATAAAAATATAAAAATATAAAAATATAAAAATATAAAAATATAAAAATATAAAAATATAAAAATATAAAAATATAAAAATATAATATTATAATAATAATATAATATAAAAATATAAAAATATAAAAATTTAAAAATATTAAAATATAAAAATATAAAAATATAAAAATATAAAAATATAAAAATATAAAAATATAATAATATAAAAATATAAAAATATAAAAATTTAAAAATATAAAAATATAAAAATATAAAAATATAAAAATATAAAAATATAAAAATATAAAAATATAAAAATATAAAAATATAAAAATATAAAAATATAAAAATATAAAAATATAAAAATATAAAAATATAAAAATATAAAAATATAAAAATATAAAAATATAAAAATATAAAAATATAAAAATATAAAAATATAAAAATATAAAAATATAAAAATATAAAAATATAAAAATATAAAAATATAAAAATATAAAAATATAAAAATATAAAAATTTTAAAATATAAAAATATAAAAATATTTAAATATAAAAATATAAAAATATATAAAAATATCAAAATATAAAAATATAAAAAAAAAACAAAAATTTCTAAATATATAAATATATAAAAATATAAAAACATAAAAATATAAAAATATAAAAATATAAAAATATAAAAATATAAAAATATAAAAATAAAAAAATATAAAAATATAAAAATATAAAAATATAAAAATATAAAAATATAAAAATATAAAAATATAAAAATATAAAAATATAAAAATATAAAAATATAAAAATATAAAAATATAATATTATAATAATAATATAATATAAAAATATAAAAATATTAAAATATAAAAATATAAAAATTTAAAAATATTAAAATATAAAAATATAAAAATATAAAAATATAAAAATGTAAAAATATAAAAATATAAAAATATAAAAATATAAAAATTTTAAAATATAAAAATATAAAAATATTTAAATATAAAAATATAAAAATATATAAAAATATAAAAATATCAAAATATAAAAATATAAAAAAAAACAAAAATTTCTAAATATATAAATATATAAAAATATAAAAATATAAAAATATAAAAATATAAAAATATAAAAATATAAAAATATAAAAATATAAAAATATAAAAATATAAAAATATAAAAATATAAAAATATAAAAATATAAAAATATAAAAATATAAAAATATAAAAATATAAAAATATAAAAATATAAAAATATAAAAATATAAAAATATAAAAATATAAAAATATAAAAATATAAAAATATAAAAATATAAAAATATAAAAATATAATATTATAATAATAATATAATATAAAAATATAAAAATATAAAAATTTAAAAATATTAAAATATAAAAATATAAAAATATAAAAATATAAAAATATAAAAATATAATAATATAAAAATATAAAAATATAAAAATTTAAAAATATAAAAATATAAAAATATAAAAATATAAAAATATAAAAATATAAAAATATAAAAATATAAAAATATAAAAATATAAAAATATAAAAATATAAAAATATAAAAATATAAAAATATAAAAATATAAAAATATAAAAATATAAAAATATAAAAATATAAAAATATAAAAATATAAAAATATAAAAATATAAAAATATAAAAATATAAAAATATAAAAATATAAAAATATAAAAATATAAAAATATAAAAATATAAAAATATAAAAATATAAAAATATAAAAATATAAAAATATAAAAATATAAAAATATAAAAATATAAAAATATAAAAATATAAAAATATAAAAATATAAAAATATAAAAATATAAAAATATAAAAATATAAAAATATAAAAATATAAAAATAAAAAAAAATATAAAACATAATTTGTTTATTATTTTAAACAAAAATTCTGTATTGGTTTGCTATATTTGTTCTTGGGAATTATTACCTTCCATCATATCTGTGACACATATAACATTTGTACTACTAATATTATGTTTGTGCAGCATGTCAGTGGAAACAACGATAAGGGTTTGCACCCACTTAATTACAAAAAATTTAAACCAGTCACTCTCCCCTGTAATGCGTGCAATTTTAGTGAACGAAATAACTGATGGCCTTTAGTTTATACAAATTAGCCAACAAATCATCGTTGAATTCCTGTGAAATTTCTATTTTTAACATTAATTTGCATATCTCATTTGTAATAGTTATTTTTGTTGTTTTGTTCAGATTGTTATTGTTGTGTAAAAGCATTTAAATATTTCCATTTTTGTGCAAAATGTATTTCCCAGAACACCGCTCTCCACCTGGCCACCATGGAGAACAAACCGCACGCAATATCAGTATTACTCTCAATGGACTGTAAGCTGCTCTACAATCACATGGATATGAGTGCCATCGATTATGCCATATACTACAAATACCCGGAAGCAGCCTTGGCTATGGTCACCCATGAGGAGCGAGCCAATGAAGTAATGGCCCTGAGGTCCGATAAACATCCATGCGTTACACTGGCCCTGATTGCGTCGATGCCAAAAGTTTTCGAGGCTGTACAGGACAAATGTATAACGAAGGCGAATTGCAAGAAAGATTCAAAAAGTTTTTACGTATGTATGAGTTAGAATATTAAACATAAGGATTGCATATAATACATACACACACACTCTGACAGAACACATGTTGAAAAAATAAACATACAAAATTAAATTTAAGATGCATTTCCTGAAGAAAAAAAATATATGTATGCAATTGGAATTCTTAGGATCCTTACTTTATGAACAACTACATTTAAAATACACAACATCTATTTCTCAATTATACTGCATCATACACTCACACAAAAACATTCCGAGAGCCATCGCAATTCGTAGTAACTTTATTTTATAAACTACAAAAATTATTATATAACCAACACCTACATCTCAATTATACAACATCTTACACTTACATAGCAACATTCCAATTTTCATATATTTCACCTCTTATATTTTTTAGCGTCCTAGCCGGTCAACACACAGTTACATTTTTTTCACACACTAATTAAACACTTATAATTATATCCTGGTTCTTCCATCATTCTCTCTCTCTCTCTCGTGCTAACAACATAATTGTTTCATCGAACTTTTCTCTATTTTGCTGCTGTTGTTGTTATTGTGAAATTAATGAAACTTGTCTCTTTTAGATTAAGTATTCATTTTCTTTCCTGCAATGTCCTTTTATGTTCGCCAAAGTGGATGAGAAAACTGGTGAGCCGACGACGCAGAACACAATACCATTGCCCGCATTAAATGTAAGACAACTGGCAAAAAATAGATTTGAATTATTATTTGATTTAGTTTAATGAAAACCATTTAGTTAAAAGTTTTTTGTAGTTGCTATCGATTGTTTTAAATGTATTTATTTTTTTATCTTAATAAGGACAAGTACTTGAAAAAAAAATTCGAATTTAACTAGCAAAGGTACAAACCATAATTTTTTAAGAGAGCTCTGTTATAGGTTTAACATAGTCGTGTCAACATTATAAATGGCAAAATAATTACAAAAAAAACTAAATATTTTAAAACCAGAGTACTAAACTTAAAAAAACTTAATTTCCCTTTTCACCCCATGAATGAGGTATGGGATAGCTTCTCGCGTTGTTGTGAATTAACACGCTTTCTATTTTTAGATTCACAACTAACGGCACCTACTTATTTATCGACGAATGCGAACGTCACTGTTTTGAGAAGCTCTTACTAGACACGACGATTGAATCGACGCTTAATACTGCGAAGTTGCTGTCAAACAACATTCGAGGGGAGCCGACAATGAAAGAAAATTGTATTTATTTTTTTCTTTTAAGATGACTGGAGCCAGGTTTGAACCTGCGATCTCCCGCATGGTAGTCGCGTGTTCTAACCACTATGCCACGGCCGGTCCCGGTACTAAACTAAATCCAAATGTGTGCAAGGACATAACTACTATAAAGGACTTTTGTTAAAAATAGTCCTCATATTTCAGAAGAATTTCGGAAATCGGTTTTTATTTTGAGAATAATATGCAATGGCCAAAGTTAACAGTTTTTTTCACTAAACCAAATGTATGCCAGGACATGGCTACTAAAATGGACTTTCGAAGAGTATTGTTTCCACATTTTACAAGAACAGAGAAATATTACAATCATCAGTAGTGGATTATAAGCTTCAGCTTCTGTCATTGATATAAAATAAAGCTGTGGAAAGCGAAGGGAACATATAGTGATCGTCATTGGCGGTCTGCTTTTCTTCCTCTGAAATGGTTTGCCCTATCCCTTGATTGCGGGAAACAAACAATATATGAGAGAGTGTAGCGTCTAAGGACAATGCAACGTAATGAAAATGGTGTGTGGATTTAATCTTACCAAAAAATATCTGAGCTTTTTATTTTAAAATAGTATACAATGCACCAAATTAACAGTTTTGCCTAAAATAATAACACTGTAAGTACCTCAAAATGACACAGAGAAACGCCGAGACACCCCAACTCCGTTTTAAAAGATAAGGTCAAATTCAAGATATATTCCATTTTTAAGTTTGTATTGTCTCGCAAGCTATATTATACTTTTTATAGAAGAAGACTTTAATTCACAATTCGAAAGGTGAAAGCCCAACATCATAAGACTTGAATTTCAAAAATGAAGAAATAAAAGCTAAATCATTTCAAATGAGATTTTGATATATTTTCCTTAAAACACCAACAAATCGCCGGAGAGAAATTACAAACATAAAAATGAAAAATCTCTTGATTTTGGCCTAATGTTTTAAAACGGAGTATACCACTGTGTTATACGGCCAAAAATTAGGTTGGGTGCCTCGGTGTTTTTCTGTGTCATATCATAAGCTTAAATTTTACTAAAAGTGTTATTAAAAACACATTTATGAAAGCTACTTTTACATTTTATATAACATACTAGCGGACCCGGCGAACTTCGTCTCGCCCCAATTTTATGCCTTCAGATAAACTCAGTAGAGAATGTTTGGTAAACAAAGTTCTTCGATTAGTTTTCCGCCGCAAAAACAAACAACGAAGGCGGTTCTCCAAAACTCGAAAAGGCAACGTTCAGCTGACCGCACGTAAAACAGGGAAATTCGAGATTAATCTCACATACTTCCAACGATTGGCCTTGCGATTTATTGATTTTCGTCGGGGAATTGGAATGGATGATCAGTTTGAATTATCTAATTCGTAAGATAAGGACTTTCTCTTCTTTGAATTTGTAATTTATGATAGTCTGAAATCACATTTTTTATCAGATTCTTGACGGACAACCGCGTACCGTTGCACAATTTCGGTTGATTCAGATTCCGCAATATGATTATGATCGATCCCACCTTAATCTGTAAATTATGCGGTCGCTTCATCATCTACGATAACGCTGTAAACAGATTTGTACGAATGCAGTTCTCAAGCGATTTGACTTTCTAATTTGAAATTCTAGCTATTGATGCCTTTATTCTTCTTTGCTAGTAACATACTGCCCGTAAATTAATCCAATCGAGATTTTTATAATTTTGTACAATGTCATGAGTTACTTTACCAACGATGTGAACTGGCAAAAATTTGCAGGGAACGATATCAATTCAGTCGAAACATCAACCCGAATTTGGCCATTGTCAAGCGCTAGCAGTTGTTGCGGGAGTCCAGCAGAAGATGGGAGGTTCTGGAATGAGCCCCTAATTTTTTGGTCAATTACAACTTCTTGACGTTTTCAAGCATGGTTTTAGTAAATCAGCAGCATTAGACATTTTGAGCAAAATCACAGCCCCACTTAATCGTTTTAAATCGCCTCGTAAATCCTTTATCGTTCGGTCAACTACTTCCAAAGCTCGTTTATTCGTTATCGCGCATTCATCCGAAATGTTGATTTGGCATTCCCGCATCTACTTCGCCGTTGCGAAATTCTTGGTCATTGTGTACTTTGGCTTTTTAACCGTGATAATATTCATCGAAAGTTTTAAAGCGGAATTTGCATTTCGAATGTCTTCTAACAATGTGGCAGCTATGCCAGAGGATGCAGCGGCTAACGTTATTTGAGATCTTGACCAAATTGTTGCCGGAATCAACAAAAATTGCCTTGGCTGTCCCACTCGGAGCATCGAGAAAGTAAATGCCTCCAGTTTCATCGTGAATCGTACACGTTCTTGTACTCGGTATTTAACAGCGGCACATTCGTTAGAACTCAGCTCATCTAGATTATAGTCTTGCTGCCGTTAAAATTCGTGATCGAATGCATCTCGCATCGAACGATTTGAAGCTGGCATTCCCAATGTCGACAGCGGATTGCCCCACATCCCGTCGGGTTCGACGGATTTTTTATTTAAATATTACTTTTCTCGTTACCAACCAACATTTAACCGAAATTTTCCACCTAGACATAGTTCAAAACCATCAAATCATGCGAAAATTCCAAAATTTTGTCAATAAAAAAAAACACATTTTTTGGAGTTTTCCGAGTTTTTCCCCTTAGAATTTTCTATTTTATTTTTCCATTCGAAAAGCCATTTCTTATAACTGCACACAAAATTCCATACAAAAAAGCAATTTTAGATTTTTTCAATTTCCCGACTTTTTCGAAGGATTTTCCAAAAATTATCTTGCATAAAACTCTTATACTAATTACAAACAATTGAATAAAAACTGAGTAAAATGGGCCAGACGTTCTCTCTTGATGAATTACTACACACTGTTTACACCGTTTTTATATATATAGATTTCACAATAAACCGAATTTTTCCACGCAGCACAACGAATTTTCCACCTTTACGTCGTCTAAAATCATCAAATCAAGCGATACAATAAAAATTTCGTTGAAAAAATCCAAAATTTTTGAGTTTTGTCCAGAATTTTCCGAGTTTTCCACCTAGAATTTTTCCATTCGAAAAGTCATTTCGGAATGATTATCCGAAATTTTCTCATTTACATCATTCAAAATTATCAAAACATAATAAAATGTAAAATTTCGTAAAAAAAAATTCAAATTTTTGGAATTTTTCATAATTTTCCAACCAAAATTTTACATTTTTCCAACCGAAAAGCCACTACGGAACAATTGCACACAAAAAGTTATACAAAAATTCAATTTGCGATGCAAAATGTTTCTGAAAAAATCCAAATTTTTCGAGTTTTTCCGGAATTTTCCGAGTTTTCCACCGCGAATTTTTCTATGTTTCCATTCAGAAAGTCATTTCGGAATAATTATCCAAAATTGTTCATTGTTACATCGTCCAAAATTATCAAATCATACGATAATATGCAAAATTTCGTCGAACAGCAAATTCAAACTTTTTGAATTTTTCCGGAATTTTCCTAATTTTTCAATAAAAATTTTCCATTTTTCTATTCAAAAAGCCATTCTGTAACAATTGCACATAAAATTCCATACAAAAAGGCAATTTTCGATTTTTCAAATTTTCCGACTTTTCCGGAAGATTTTCCCAAAATTTTCTTTTACATAAACCTGCTCCTGGCAATAACGAACAACTGAAAAAAAGTTTGAGCAAAATCGGCCCAGCCGTTCTCAATTGATGAATTACTATACATTTTTGCCACCATTTTTATATATATAGATAATTTTACAGTTGTGCAAACTTATTCGCAAGTTTTGTATTAAGAACCAAACATAAACTTTTTCGATGAAATACCAATTCTAATAGATGGTTTAAAAAATTCATAAGAAAAGTTTCTGCTGTCTCTTTAAAAGAAATACATATTAAAGTTTTTATTATTAATCGTTTGCATGCCGATTTATTCATTTAGTTCCTATCAATACTTTTGATATGATTTATATCTCTGACTGTCTTCCTGTGTGAAAAATATTAAAATAAAAGTCAACACATTTTTTTTTTTAAATCCATAATAAAAGGCACGAAAACCGTGCCAAGGTGTGAGGAAAATATAAAATTTTTGGGAAAAATAAAAATAAAAGACTTTCAGTTTTTTTTCCGCAAAGCTTAATTTAGTGCAGAAAACTTTAATTTGGACAGAATTATCTTAAATATGAAGTCTGTACGCTTTCAATAAGATATAACTAGATATATTATCTCTATGATTTGATGGCGAAATCATGGGGCAAAGAACGTCACTTCTAAAAAAAACCGCAAAACGGAGTTAAAAAACGGAAAATCCTTTTATCTAAAAAAATAATCAGCTAGGATTTTGATTCAAGTGGATTTTTAATGTACAATTGACCCCCAACAAAACCCCATTAATCGTTTTTATTGCCATTTTAGGTCAACCCATTCGGCATACTGGCGAGGTGTGTGCATATGTACGTAAATTTCATAAAAAATATAATTCTATTGGTTGCTTAATTGTCGGCTCCCCTCGAATGTTGTTGACAGCAACTTCGCAGTATAAGTGTCGAGTCAATCGGCATGTTTAGTAAGAGCTTCTCAAACAGTGAAGTTCGCATTTGTCGATAAACAAGTAGGTGCCGTTAATTGTGAATCTAAAAATAGAAAGCGTGTTATTTCACAACAACGCGAGAAGCTATCCCATACCTCATTCATGGAGTGTAAAGGGAAATTAAGTAAGTTTTTATTTTAACTTAGAGGACATTAGGTTTTATATATTTGACCATATTCAATTGCAGAAATTTCATTTTGAAAGCAGGGGTGGAAAACTACCCACTGAGCCAAAATGGGTGTAGTACTTTTATTGTACCGACAGGTTCTTTTATTGTACCAAGAAGAAAATTTATTGTCCCAGAAAGTACTTTTCTTTTACCAATAAGTACTTCAGTTGCACCAAAAAGTACTTTAATGGTACTAAAAAGTACATGTATTGCACCAAAAGTTACTTTTGCTTTACCAAAAAGTGCTTTTGTTGTACCAAAACGTAATTTTATTATAAGGAAAATTACTTTTATCATAGCAAAAAGTATTTTGATTACAAAAAAGTATCGTCATTGCATCACAAAGTACTTAAATAGTACCAAAAAAATACTTTTATTGTATTACAAATTACAAAAAGTGCTTACATTGTTCGAAATTTAGTTTCATTGTACCAGACTAAACTTTAATTGTATAAAAAATAAGGTAGAAACTTTCAGTCAGGTAAATTGATTTACATATACCCTCACCCTCAGTAAAAAATTTGCTTAACAAAGTACAGAGTTTGGGCACTACCGCGTAGGGTGTATTGATATTATACTCCATCTCTAAAGTAGGCGGAATGGTACATTTCTATTGCAGGTACAAGAAGGGGCGTGGCTACACCTCCAGTTTTTTCTCCACAACTTGACCCTGCTCTAGTTTTACTAAATTTACTAAAATTTGGGCACGATCACTTTGGGTGTATTGATATTACATAGTGCAGCAGTAAAAACTTGAACCAATTGAAACCCACAAAATCTGAAAGCTTATGATAGTAGAAAAAAAACCCTAGCTGGTTTTTGAATTATTAGCTATAGTTTTTTTATAATTCATTTTTGAAATTTTCTAAAATCATGTACTGATTCTTAAGGCTATATCTCGTGAACTATTCCATATTTTGATGTCTCTCTTTGGTAAAATTATAGCTCTTAATCAGATCTAAAAATTTAACCTTCAGATAAAATCAAAAACACAACAAAATCTCCCTAAAAAAAAAAACAAAAATGTAAAAAAATCGTAAAATTTCATCATAGATTTTTATTGTTTTTTTATTTACTTCTATTTTGTATCTAGTTCATTTTAAAAAGCATAGCATTTTTAATTTCAATAAACGTACAATTGAAAGTGATTTCTTTACACTTTTGCTGATTTGAGTAAGATGTTGTTGTTTTCTTGATTCTATCTCAAGGGAAAATTTTAAGATCTGGTAAAGAGCTAAAGATTAGCTGAAGAGTGAAAAGCTACATTTGGAATAGTTCACGAGATATAGACTACTAAAATCCTCCTCTCAGTCGAAAACTTCAAAATGAATTAAAAGATAACCTTAGCAAATAATTCAAAACCCAGTTAGTGTTTTTTTTCTCTATCATAAGCTTTCAGATTTTGTATGTTTCAATTGGTTCAAGAGTTTAAAGTTGGAAAATGTGCTACTGTGTTATTACTCCATACCTAAAGTAGGCGGAATGATATATTTGTATGGGAGGTACCAGAAGGGGCGTGGCCACGTAGCCCATTTGCAATGTCGTAAGTAGTTTTGGGGAAATAATAACCCATGCAAAGATTCAAAACATGTGGGCAGAGAGACAGACGGACATGATTCAAACGACTTATGAATAGTCATGAATCGAATTTGGATCAAAGAAACCTAGGCACAGCGGTCGTCCCCATTGGCCAAAAATAAAAAAATTAAATCAAAATTCTTGGTAAAACTATGGCTCACTATCTCACATTAGATTTTGCTCTTTCAAATTTCTTTTGTTTATGCTTTATTCCACAGCGTGAGTAACTGCCAAGTGATGGTCCAAAATAAAACGTAAAAACCTCTTTAAAAAAGATTGATTAAACAATGGAAGAATTAAATATCGCAAAGAAAGGTTGTACCAAACGGAAAGATTCAAGGACCTCTCTTATATCCTGAAAATTTAAATTTCATAGTAGGCATACCAAAGTTGTTTAAAATCTTTGAAAGGATTCAAGAACCACTCTTTGATCCGGAATATATAAATTTCGTAGTAGTCATAGATTGATGGAATCAATGGATATGACAATGTGATATTCATACCCATTTATTCCATCAACCTATGACTAAATCTAAAATTTGGTTAATGTCGGACAAAGCATTCAAGGACCTTTCTTAGATCCTGGAAATTTTAAATTTCATAGTAGGCATACCAAAGTCGATATATCCATTGATTTCATCAATCTATGACTAAATCTAGAGCATGGTCAATGTCGGACAAAGGATTCAAGGACCTCTTTTAGAGTACACAATCAAAAAAAAATGACACCGAAAACGGTGAGGCGGCTTTGTTTTACTGAACATAACTCAACAATCCGCAAATTTCCACAGCTGAAATTTCCATCATATAATCTGTAAATATTGGTAAACATTTTACAACAAATTTAGTTGTCAACTTCGATCGACTTCGCAACTAAAACTCTAAGTGAAATTTAAGTCTATACACGAGCTAGTACTGAAATAGGCATATAATAAATTAATTAAATAAAACAGACACAGCATGTCGGGAAGTTTTTAATTCTTTTTTAAATTATAGCCCTCCTACCCGTAGGGTGAGGGTATAATTACGTTTATTGTACTAAAAAATTCTTTAATTGCATCAAAACGTTATTTTAATGTAACTAAATGTACTCTTTTAGTACCAGAAGGTACTAAGAGTACTTTTATTGTACCAAAAAGTCATTTTATTATATTTTTATCGCATTAAAAATTACTTTTATTTTTATCAAAAATTACCTTTATTGTATCAAAAATTACTTTCAGTGTAGCAAAGTTGACTACTGTTGTACCAGAAAGTACTTTTAGTGTACCGAAAAGTACTTTTATTGAACCAAAACTTACTTTCATTGTACTAAAAATAACTTTTGTTGTATAAAAAATTGCCCTTCTTGTAAAAAAAAAGGACTTTGATCGCACCAAAAAGTTATTTTATTGTAACAAAATTACTTTTATGGTACCAAATCATACTTTTACTTTGTCAAAAGTACTTTTATTGCACCAAAAAGTACTTTCATTACACGAAAACATATCTTTGTTAAGGCAAAAAGTACTTTAACTGTGTCACAATGTACTTTAATTGTCCAAAAAATTTCATTATATTTGTTAAAAAAGAACTTTCATTGTACCAGGAAGTAATTTTATTGTGGCAAAAATTACTTTTATTGTTGCATAAAGGGTTTATCTGCGAATGTTAAATTGTTCCATAGACAATAATTTTTTTTTATACCTTTAATTTTTTTTTATACCTTTACCCTACGGGTAGGATACGACCCAAAAGTGTAACACAAAGAAGGAATCACTTAGACCATAGGTTTCTTTGGGTCAAATTCGATTTATGACTTTTTAAGTTGTTTTAGCACTGTCCGTCTGGCCGTCGGGCTTGTACGCACGATAACTTTCGAAAAACGCAACCAAATGTTTTGAAACTTTGTAGGAGTAAATATTTCCCCAAAACTATTTACGGTAATGCAAATGTGTTACATGGCCACGCCCCTTCTGGTACCTGCCATTCAAATATTTCACTAAAACTTTCTTACTTGTTATCAATGTAAAAAATATATAATATTTTTTAGATTTCTATTCGTTTTACCAGTAGTAGCTTCGACCAGTAGAAAAGTATTTAATTTTTTTTATGTATTTTATTTATAAATTAATTTAGCTTTAAACTTATTTAAGAAGATTTTTAAAATTGTTAAGAATATCTAAGTTAAATATTTTTGTTGAATAGGAATACATTTATTGAATATGTAATTATTATTATTTTGACATGAATATTACAACGGCATAAAAAAACATCCCAAACATTTTATAGGTCACTTCAAGACTAATTAAAAAAATGTTCCTTTCCCACCCGCGAAGAATGGCCAAATCGTCTTTATATCGACAAGTACTACATTTTACCTATAGATGTCGCTGACGTAAGACATCATTTTCTAATGGAGGATTTATTGAACTTTGTTAAAGTCATTATTATTACCTTTACTTGAACTTTAGAACTAATACGCACTGTAATTTTAATTACAAATTCTATTTTTTTTCCAATCTACAAATAAAAACCTTAACAACATATTTTAATAATTCTATTATGTGAATTTGTTTACACCATTAAAATGCTGTTAACTAAAAGTTTTAAAGTTCTGCCTCAACTTCTCTTCTAAACGTTTAAATTGCAAACATAGATAAACTATACAAACATTGCCAAAACTCATCAGTCGAAGCCAGTTAGAATTCTAACTTAAATTTCCGCAATGCGTTTGTATTTTTAAAAATTTACAACTTTCGGCAGTATATGAAATATATTGCCTACAGCATTATTCCTTTGATATATAATATGTGTTTTTTTTTCGTCGTAAGACGTAAACGTTTCCTATTGCAGCCAACTATTTTTGCAACCAATTTACGGCTGCTACCAATAAGGATACTTAACATTTTACTCGAAACCGAAAATGTGAAAAATTCTTAATTGAAATTCAAATAGCCCAACAGGATGCGGAACCGTAAGGATGTAAAATACTTTCACTAATACAACAACGTTTACTCTACATAACTTCTATTACACTCTTATAAGAGCAATATATATAGCTTTAAACTCTTACACACAACACACACACACACCCGTAACCATGACTCTAGTACTCTTTCACTTTCACACAACATCAGTAGTAATATGCAAAAAGTGCTAACAAGTGTTTTGGCAAATGAAAAAATAATAAAAATTTCTTCATCTCGAAATATTTCCTCATACACTTTAGATAAAGTATTCCTTTTATCCGCTGCAACACTCACCCGAACAAATTGAAGCGAGACGCGCTCAAGCCAATGATCCTGCGTGGCGGCCGTCGCCTCTGTGCGTGGTTAATGTGAGTTTGTATTTTTTAACATCAAATGGCTAAATGTCTCGTGGAATTTATGTTCGTCCTGATTGCGTTGCGGCGCCCACTGTGGGCTCATTTAACTTTTGTCTCTATGTTTCGTTGTGTGTGGATTGTTAAATACTTGTCTGTTTGAATTGATATCAGCACCCACACACACACACTTCCGGTCCATTTGTGTTTTTTTTTTCTCACATTCCATATTGCAATATTTACTCTGTGTGCGTTTTCACGTTTGTTGTCTTGTCCCTGTTTACCTCTTGTTGACTTCTTATTGTATGAGGTGTATTTTTAACTTAATAGAAATCATTTATTATGTTATTATTTACGTGTGTGTGTGTGTGTTTGTGTTGAAGAGTTTTTATTTTTTATTGTTGAGTTTAAAGTTTACCATTGGGGGGGTTATAGTGACAACTAATGAAAATATTGCCTACTTAGAGGCTTTAAAGGAGTTTAAAGCAAAGTAAAGGTTTGTAGTGCACACCTTTCACCTATTTAATGCTAACAAATATTTTAAAAACTTTTTAAAATAATTTAAATATTTTAAAAAGACTTCAAATTATTTTAAATATTTTAAAATCTTTAAATTATTATTATTATATAGATTTTATATCCAGGTTACAAATATTATCTCTGTGAATTAGAGATTTTTTTCACAATTTAAATTTTTGTTGAAAAAATTTAAAAAAAAAGTTTCTCACATTCCTTTTTTACTCTTCCTGTTTGTTGTCCCGTCCCTGTTTTCCTGTTGACCACTTAGTGTAAATGCATTTACTTTGTTATTCTTACTTGTTCGTGTGTATTTGTTTTGATGAGATTTTTATTATTTGTTAAATTTACGATTGGCTGACATATGCTAGTGGGAATAAAAACTAGCTGTAAAGTATTAATGTTTATATTATTTATAATATTTTTAAGATCTCTAATATTTTTAATGTATTTAATATAATGATTTTTTTTTTTTAAATTTTAAATAGTTTTAATATTTTTTCAATATTTTTAATATTTTTGATATTTATATTTTTAATATTTGGAATATTTTTAATATTTTTTATATTTTTACTATTTTAAAATTTTTTAATATTTTTACTATTTTTAATATTTTTAATATTTTTTATATTTTAATATTAATAATATTTTTAATATTTTAAAGATTTTTACTATTTTTATTATTTTTAATATCCTTAATATTTTTATTATTTTTAATATTTTAATATCTTTAACATTTGTAATATTTTTAAAATTTTCAATATTTTCAATTTAATATATTTAATATTTTTAATATTTTAATATCTTTAACATTTTTAATATTTTCAATTTAATATTTTTAATATTGAGTTTGTTTTCATTGTTCGGTTCTAGATCTTTTCAATTATTGCTAATAGAATTTGTTTTACAAGAGTTGTGTGAAATGGATTATGTTGACAGCTGGCAGGGCAGATAGCTATTTCGATGGTTGCCAAACCGTCATCATCAGTGCCGTTTGATGTGCCTTTTCCACTCATTATCACAACCTTAAGTGTTAAAAGCTTAAAGCAATCAATGTGAAGCTCACACAGACCGGTGCGAAAATGGTATCAACGAAGACCACACGTCAACATAATCCACACAAGCTCTTGTCTATGCTTTGTCGGACAAAATTGCATAGAATTGATTTTAGCATCAATAACAAGCCCCAAGACAAGAGCTTGTGTGGATTATGTTGACGTGTGGTCTTCGTTGATACAATAAAAGATAATAGAAAAGATATTGAACAGAACAATGAAAACAAACTCATTATTTACATATTCAGATCAACAATACAAAACAAGAGAAATATTTTTAATATTTTTAATATTTTTAAAATTTTTAATATTTTTAATATTTTTAATATTTTCAATATTTTTAATATTTTCAATATTTTTAATATTTTCAATATTTTTAATATTTTCAATATTTTTAATATTTTCAATATTTTCAAAATTTTTAATATTTTCAATATTTTTAATATTTTCAATATTTTTAATATTTTCAATATTTTTAATATTTTGAATATTTTCTTTATATTTAATATTTTTAAAATTTTGAAAAATATTTTTATTATTTTTAATGTTTTTAATATCTTTAATGTTTTTTATATTCTTAATATTTTTCTTTCGAAAACACTGGTCTTGAGCTTGAAACAAATTCCAAATCAATGTTCTAATAACAGACCGAATAAATACAAAAACAACGATGATGATGACGCAGAGCACGGCGAGCCGCAAAGCTTAAATAATGCTTATGGCACATCTGTTGGTTGCGAAACCAACAACAAAAACATGTTGTTTGAAAGCCGACGGCTTTCTCAACATAAACAAAGCAAAACAAGAAAGAAGTTTAGCAAATGGTTTCTCGTAGTGAATGGTTGTGAAGTTTTTCGAGTCTATGCACTCAAGAAAGAATTCTCATTTTGTTGTTAATTCTGGCGCATAAGACTTTATAAACATTTTGCAATCATTGTACCAAAGTCTGCTGATGAGGATTCGTGGCTGAATCCGAAACAGCTGTACAGACTGCCTGGCATTATGAGAATATCATTCTGCTTTTAACTTCTTTCAAAACCCCTGGTCTTGAGCTTGAGATAAATTCTAAAGTCAATGTTCATACAAACAGACCGAATAAGTACAAACACAACGATGATTTTAAATATATGTAATATTTTATCAATAGTTTTAATATTTATCTTAAACAAGATTTTTGAAATGTATTATGTGACAAGTGTGTGAAGTTAAATATGTATATAACTAGCGAAGACGCAAACCAGCGAAGACACATTTCAGCTATTGTGAATTTATCCTGGAAAACTTTTAAAGGTCTTTCCGGAAAAATTTACTTTTCTAGAAACCTGGAAATCAGATTGCGTCCAAATTTTCAACACTTGTCAAAAACAAACATATAAACAAAACACCGTAACTAAAAATGTATTCAGTCTTACCAGAAACCGTAGCCGTTGCGCTAAATATCAAAAAGAGTTATTGATCAAATCTGGAAAACTGGGAGGCTGGCGTCCATGAGCGGAATACTGTGAGTAGTCCAGGAGCCACTCTATGTAACCGTATACCCAGGTTATTCAGATATGGCTATGATGAAATATAGCCGAGATGTGTGGGCACATCTGGAAAATTGGGAGGGTGGCAACCATTGGCGAAATACTGTAAGTAGTCCAGGAGCCACTCTATGGAACCACATATCCAGTTTATTCAGATACGATTTCTGAAGGGGCGTATATGCACCCCAAAAGTTACACATGGCAATGATGAAATCTAGCCAGGATGAGTGGGCCCATATGGAAAACTGGGAGGGTGGCAACCATGGGCGGAATACTGTGAGTAGTCTAGTAGCCACTCTATGGAACCACATATCCAGTTTTTCAGATACGATATCTGAAGGGGCGTATATGCACCCGAAAAATTACAATATGGCTATGATGAAATCTAGCCTAGATGTGTGGCCACATCTGGAAAATTGGGAG
Source organism: Muscina levida (assembly GCA_964034835.1). Taxonomy (NCBI): domain Eukaryota; kingdom Metazoa; phylum Arthropoda; class Insecta; order Diptera; family Muscidae; genus Muscina; species Muscina levida. The sequence continues at coordinate 41,568,450 of OZ035883.1, forward strand.
GGTGGCCACCATGGGCGAAATACTGTAAGTAGTCCAGGAGCCACTCTATGGAACCACATATCTAGTTTATTCAGATACTATTTCTGAAGGGGCGTATATGCACCCCAAAAGTTACACATGGCAATGATGAAATCCATAGAATGGCTCCTGGACTACTCACAGTATTTCGCCCATGGTCGCCACCCTCCCAGTTTTCCATATGGGCCCACTCATCCTGGCTAGATTTCATCATTGCCATGTGTAACTTTTGGGGTGCATATACGCCCCTTCAGAAATCGTATCTGAATAAACTGGATATGTGGTTCCATAGAGTGGATCCTGGACTACTTACAGTATTTCGCCAATGGTGGCCACCCTCCCAATTTTCCAGATGTGCCCACACATCTCGGCTATATTTCATCATAGCCATATCTGAATAACCTGGGTATGTGGTTCCATAGAGTGGCTTCTGGACTACTTACAGTATTTCGCCAATGGTGGCCACCCTCCCAGTTTTCCAGATGTGCCCACACATCTTGGCTATATTTCATCATAGCCATATTGTCATTTTTGGGGTGCATATACGCCCCTTCAGAAATCGTATCTGAATAAACTGGATATGTGGTTCCATAGGGTGGCTACTAGACTACTCACAGTATTCCGCCCATGGTTGCCACTCTCCCAGTTTTCCAGATGTGCCCACACATCTCGGCTACATTTCATCATAGCCATATTGTCATTTTTGGGGTGCATACACGCCCCTTCAGAAATCGTATCTGAATATTCTGGGTATACGGTTACATAGAGTGGTTCCTGGACTACTCACAGTATGTCGCCCTTGGTGGCCACCCTCCCAGTTTTCCAGATGTGCCCACACATCTCCGCTAGATTTCATCATTGCCATATTGTCATTTTTGGGATGCATATACGCCCCTTTAAAAATCGTATCTGAATAATCTGGGTATACGGTTACATAGAGTGGCTCCTGGACTACTTACAGTATTTCGCCAATGGTGGCCACCCGCCCACTTTTCCAGATGTGCCCACACATCTCGGCTAGATTTTCTCATAGCCATATTGTCATTTTTGGGGTGCATATACGCCCCTGTAAAATAAAATAAATATATATATATTTTTTATGAAGGGCTTATTTTTATAAAAAAAAATTTAAAACCTTAACTTTTTGCTTAATTTTCAAACTTTGAGTTGAGTTTAAAAAAAAAGGCCGGGCGTGCAAGAAATTTTGAAAATTTTGTATTATAGAGGGAACGTCCGTTAAACAATTAAAAAAAAAAAAAACATTTCCACAATCGTGCCCGATTGGAGATATTTGACCTTTTATGAGTCAACCCATGCCACATTTTAGGTTGAGTAGTACTTATTGTGCTAGAGTTATTACTTAATATCTTTGTTATTTGATATGATAACTTCCTGAAAATTGCCACATAACTTAACTACAAGACACGTAGTGGTATAAAACAGTAGCAGTGTAGTAGAAAAAAAGTAGTAGAATAATACTAGAAATACAACCATGTCGCAAATCGGTACACGAATATAATTTACATATGACTTCTAGAGAGGTATTTAGTCAAATCGAGGGACATATATATGGGGACTATATGTAAATCTGAACTGATTTCTCTTTAAATTTTAGAACAGATTGTCTCTGACCCAAAACACGAAGATGTGCCAAATATCATGAAGATCGGAAGCAAAATGCGGCTTTTAAAGCTGTCAGAATGTAAATTGGTTGAATCATATATATAGAGACTATATATTTATCAAACCCGATATGGGTGGCTTTTAACAATTGTACTTATGACCCAATTAGAATGCCATTTGCCACATTTCGTAAAGATCAGTGGAAAAATATGACCTCTAGAGGAGTATTTAGTCAAATCGGGGAACATATATATGGGGACTATATCTAAATCTAAACCGATTTCTCTCAATTTATGTATAGATTGTCTCTGGCCCAAAGGACAAAAATGTGGCAAAATTCATTTAATTTGAAGCAAAATTTCGATCTGTACCTAGGGAACAAATGCACAAAAAACAAAAGTCTGTAAACTACCACTTTTCCCGCCCTTTTCTTTTAGGCGTGGCACTCCCATTTTTACAGCACATAATCTTTAAAGTCTCAAGATTTATCAGTTAAAGTTTCAAATTGATATCTGTTGTAGTTTAAAAGTTATGATTTTTAGAACATGTTTTCCCAAAATGAGCCACTGTGCGTCGTCGAATGAATCATGAGCTGTATGAGCTGTTCAACGACATCGACGTAGACAAGCGCATTCAAATAGACCGAATGCGTTGGCTTGGACACGTTGTACGAATGGACGAAACCGCTTCGACCAAAACTCCAATGGATGGACCAGGTGAAAGAGCTGTTAACTAAGCTAAGTGTGACGAACTATCTACGGAGCGCAAGCAAAAGACCGAAGTGCTTGGAATACTTTTCTACGTGCGGCTACTGATGGATAAATTTCTGTTGTTGCTGCCATTAAAGAAGAAGAGAAGATACATTAAGTTTATTCTTTGTAGTTGGCCATCTCATAGACTTCACGAACATTAACCCCTTATGCCTCCTCCTATCTATTTAGTTTTAGTTCTTGGCCAAATTTGCTTTTGTTTCCTAATGGAAATTTCTCATTAACACGTTTTTGTTGCTATTATGTATATTCTCTATAAATAAAGAGAAAAACTGTCAGTCAGCTTTAGTTTAAACTTTATTTAGATTACCAAACATCGCCTTCAGCTTCAAACAAGTCAGACTCGCTGACTAGATACTTAACGTCGTCGCATCGTCGTCGTTGTCGTATTCATGACGGTGACTGTGTGACGTGCCTCAGCATTTAGGGCCGGCCATGGTCGGGCATTTGTGTGTAAACATTTTATGCATCACTCGCTCGCTAGCTCGCTCACTATTATTATTGTCAACTTTGCATGCGTTGGCATCAATGCTTTGTTGAGTTACACGTTACACAGCTACAGATGCTGATGCTGATGATGCTGATTCCTCCTATGGGCTTGGGAGTTAATGCTGCCGCCGTT